>QYSG01009581.1:0-11769 GCA_003988875.1 Lachnum nothofagi
TAAAAACCCTTTATAAGCCCCACGCAGTGGCCCCCGGAGGGCCAGCGGAGCGTCTTTTATTTTAATAATAATAATAATAATAAATATTAAATAAAAAAAATAAAAATCCCTGTGCTGGGCTTGCCGTTACCCCGCGTGACGGCACATGTTATTATATATAATTATATTAAATTTAATAAAATATATATAATAAAATATAAAAACAAAGCATTTAAGCTACTATTTTGTTTTATTAAAACTTTTTATTGGCCCGGCTAATAAGTTTATTAGCTATGTAGTAATAACCAAAAAATAAAAAACTTTAATTTTTAGGTGATTATTTAAGCAAAAAGAATCTTATAGGAATTTATAATACCTTATAGTTCTAAAATAAATAGTTTTTTAAAAAAATATGATATAATTTTTTAAATTAAAACTAAAATAATAATTAAAAAATCAAAAATCCTTAAAAAAGTTTAGTTTAAAACTATTTGCTATACTAATTATTTTTATAATTTTATTTTTATAATTTTATTTAAAGCTATTAATTATTATAAATTATATTAAAATTATATTAAAGTTTTTAGTTTTAAAATATAAAATATAATTAATAAAAAAATAATATATAAAAAATAATATTTATTATATTTTTATATTAAAAAATAAAATTATTTATAATAATAATATCTATATTATAAAAAATTTATTTTTTAGCTACTAAAAGCTTTATATTTTGGAATTAAATAATAAATTTAATATTAAAAAAATTATTATAAAATATTTTTAAAATATTTTATAATAATTTTTATATTTTTAATTTAATTTAAAAATAAATATAAAAAATATAAAAAATATTAATAATGGCTTTTTTATAGATTTTTTATTATTATTAAATAATTTTAATAATATTTATAATATTGTATTTTTGCCAATATAGAATTATTTGTTACTAATATCCCCTATTTCCAAGGACTTTAGAATTATTAAATTATCTATAGATAATGAAAAAAAAAGACGCTGGAGCAGTATTAACTCCTAGTTTAAGTATTCTAAGTGCACGTTCCAAAAAAAACAATTTTTTTGCTTTAAAGAAAAAACAACCTTAAGTTTAATGCTATTAATATTTTTTAATAAAGTTTACTAAGAAATAAATATAACTTTAAAATAATATACTAATTTAAGGTTATTTTTTAAGTTATTAAACTTAATTGCTTTTTTAATATAAGCTAATTTATTTAAATTATTTAAATTATATATATTAAAAAAAATATAAAAATTAGGAAATTAAAACTATTAAAAATAAATTATTAAAAATAAATTTTTTTTATTAATAAAAACTAATATTTAGATATTTATTAATTTTTTAAATAATTATATTATATTAAAAAACAAATAAATATTTAAATTTAAATAAGGATTTTTTAAAAAAATTCTATATTATAAAACCAAATAAATAATATATAACTTTAAACAAAAAAAAACTTTAATTATAATAAAATATTTATTTTTATAATAAAATATTTATTTTTATAATAAAATATTTATTTTTATAATAAAATATTTATTTTTATAATAAAATATTTATTTTTATAATAAAATAAATAAATTATAAAACTATTTTTATTTTTACTATAACTAAAAATTATAAAATAAAATAAATAAATATAAAAACTACTTTTTTTTATAAAAATATTAATATAATTATTTATATTAAATAATTAATTAAATATAAAAATAGAATTTTTAGGAAATGTTTTTTAAATAAAATATTTTATAAACTTAAATAATTCCTATAAATCTAATATAATATTTTTATTAGTTATTTAAAAAAACTTAATTATAAACTATTAAATTTTAATTTTAGTATTTTTATTAAATATTATATTATTATTATTATTTATATAAATAATTTTTTAATTATTAGCCTAAGTTTTATAAATATTAAGATTTTAAAGAAATAATTTTTAAAATAATTTTATATATTAGACTTAAAATTTTATTTATATTATTTTAGAATAAAAATTATTTGGAATTAATTATAAAAAATATTAAAACTTAACTAAAAAAAATATTTAAAAAAGGTTTTTAAAAATTTTAATATAAAGAATTTAAAGCCTATTACTATACCAATAAAAACTTATTTAAAACTTATATTTACTAATATTAGCTATAAAGCATTATTTTTAATATATTAGATTTATTAAAATACCATAAGTTTTTTAATATATACTATACTAGGGACTTAATCAAATATTGCCTTTATTATTTTAATAATAAACAAATTTACTACTAATTTTATTAAATAATATTAAACAATCGTAAAATATTTTTTTTAGTATTTCTAAGATATATTATCCTTTTAATTTATTTTTTGTAAAAACTTTTTAATTTTAATAAATTACTTTAATTTAAATTAAACTAAAAATTAAAATATTTAATAATTGATTTTTAACTATATATTTAATATAAACAATAAAGTAATTAATTAGTTTTTTAAACATTAGTTTATTATTATTTTTTTTATATAAAATAAAATATATTAATTAAATATAAATTATTAAAAAAACTATTTAATTATACAAATTTCTAAAAAAATCCAAAAAAGTATTAGAACTAAAAAGAATAACTAGCCCTTAACTATAATAATTTATTATAATAATTAAAAAACTATTGCTTTAATAAAAAATCCTATTTTCTATATTTATATAAAATATATAAATATATAATTTAATTTTATATAAAAATAAATAAAAACAAATATAATAAACTTTTAGTATATAGCTACAAAAAAACAAATAATAAACAAATTGCTATTAGTCAGGGCCCGCAGGGCCCCGTCTATAAGAAGGTAGGCTTTGCCTATCTTTTTTAATTAATAACATTTAGTAGGTTATAAGCTTGGCTTATGCAGCAAGCTGGTAAAATTAAACTAAGTTTTTTTATTCTTATTATATTTATATTTTTTTATTATATAAGCATAAAATAATTATTATAGGATTTATTATATGTAAAACGAAAGTTCAAATATTAAATTTCTGCTATACTATAGTTATAAGTTTCTAGTTCTTTATAGAGTTTATTTAAAAAATTTAAATTAATTGTTGGTTTTTTGGTTTTTAAAAATATTTAATATTATTTAGGCTAAATTTTTTAGATTTTTATAAAACTAAAACCAAAACCAAAATTAAAATTAAGATTATATTTTTCAGTTTTTAGAAATTAAGCTTTAATAATTTAATTTTTTTTATTTTAAGCGGCCTAATTGGCATCTAGCCTTTAAAATCCCTTAGCTTTATTGTTTTAAAAGCTAAGCTTAGGTTTTTCTAGTTTTATATTTTAATTAATATTAGGGTTATAATATTTTAATATATATTTTAATATATATTAAAATAAAATATTATTTTTTAACTTTTAGATTTCTGGCTTTATAATTTCTAATAAAATATATAATATATTAATAATATAATAAACTAAAATTATTTAAATACTATAATTTGCTTAGTTACATTTTAAAATAAATATTTGAAAAGTTTTTAATTTTATTT
Source organism: Lachnum nothofagi (assembly GCA_003988875.1). Lineage (NCBI taxonomy): Eukaryota > Fungi > Ascomycota > Leotiomycetes > Helotiales > Lachnaceae > Lachnum > Lachnum nothofagi. The sequence continues at coordinate 3,525 of QYSG01009581.1, forward strand.
ATTTAAAATTAAATATTTTACTAAAAATTAACCATATTTTGCAATTAAAAATTTTTTGATTTAATTATTTTTATTATTAATTTTATAAATTTAAAAAATAATTCGGCAAATAAAAATTTTAGTTTTAATTTAAAAGTTTTAAATAAAGAATTAATTATATTTTATTAAATACTAATATTTCTTTTAAAATCTTTGTTAAATTTATATTCTCTAAAGGCTAGGTTTTTTTTATTATTGATTTTTTTTTAATGCCATTTAGCTTAAGTTAAGTAATTAGTAATGAATTTATTAATTTTAATAATTTTAATAATTTTATAATTAAAAAACCAAAGCCTATATTATTCAAATCTTAAATATTACTAATACCTTCGGTGAATTTAGCTTTTTTAGAATATATATAGTTTAAATATAATTTTTTTTTAAAAGCATTTATTATTTAATATAAAAAATTAAAACTATAACTAATAATATTTGTATTGGATCCGGATTTCCATTAGAAAAAATTCTAATTTTTAATAATATAATTAATTTTTAATAATATTATTAATAAATTAAAAAATATTTTATTTTTGGAAAACTTTAACTTAGTATTTATATTTTTGCGCCTAAAGCCTTTATTACTTTTAGAATAGGCCTTTTCGCGCTAGCTACCCTTTTAATAGCTAGACCCAAAAAAACAAAAAAAAAACAAAAAAAACAATTATTAATAATAATTAAATTTTTTAAAAACAAATAAAACTTTATTATTAATAATAGAAAATATATAATACCAAATATATATTTTAGAAAAAAAATATTATTTAATAATAATAATTATTAAAATATATTATAATTTTTATTTATATAATTTTATTAAAAATATAAAAAACGTCACTAAAAAATTTTATATATTTAAATTAAATTTTAGCATTTAGAAAATAAAAGCCTTTATTAACTTTATTTGCAACTTTTATAGCCTTTTGCTTAGCAACTTTAATAATATTATTTAATATATAAAAAGTTTTGGGGTATTAATATAAAACTAAAAAAACTAAGGAAAACTATTATTTTTACTAAAATCTAAATAATCCTAAAGTTTTTTTATAGTTTTTTTTTATTATAAAAAATTTAAAATTTTTTTTTATTAAAATAATTTTTTTTTTAATAATAAAAATATTAAAACTATTATTTTTGTTTTTTTAATTTAAAAGGTATATTAAAAAAAACATTATTTGCAAAAGAAAGTTAATATATAAATTATCTTAATTGCTAATATTATAATTTTTTTTAATATTAATAAATCTAGGTTTTTTTTAAATTTGGTTATTATTAAAATGCCTTTTTGTATATATTATAAAAGGCATTATTATACTATTAACAAATGCTATATTAAGCATCTAAAGCTAAGGAATATTAGTAAACTTCTAAAAAAATAATAATATTTTTAGAAAAATAATAATAATAATAAAGGCCATATTTCTATAATTACATATAAATTTAATAATATAAAATATAAAATGATTAAAAAAGGCTAGATTATTAATTTAAATGTTAATTAATATATAATTTAATAAAAAAACTTTTTTATTCTAGGAACATATTAAATATTCCTAGAGGATAAGTAGTTAGTTTATAGTATTGGCGATATTTAATTTAAGATCAAAGGTATAGGCAAAATTAAAATATATTAGCTGGAATTTATATATTATTAATATATTATATATTTTTTAATTTAATATTAATTTATTTTTTATTTTTTAATTTATTAAAAAAAATATTATATTTAAATTTAATTATGCCAAAACTATAATAAAATTTAAATATTAAATATTTATTATTTACAAATATAAATTTTTTTATATATTTAATAAGATTAAAATTAGGAATTTACCAAAAGCCCCAAAACCTTTAATAAATCCTATTATTAGCTTTTAGCAATTATAGAAAAACAAAATAAATAATATTAAATATATAGTTTTAATAATAAAAATAAAATAAAATAAAATATTTTAATATATTTATATAAGCTATTTTAGGGAGGCAGTAACTAAAAACTTTTTTAATTATATTTTTGGCATTGATTTTATTTATTTAAAAAATATATATATATATAAAGTTTATTTATTAATATTTATGAAAAATATTTTATATAAGGCTTATATTCGACCTAGGAAATACTTTTTAGAGTTTATTTATATTAATATTTAAGGTTATATATTTATAAAAGAATATAATAGTTTTTAATATTATGGTATAGTATAGTATTATGATTACGTTTAGCGAATAATTAGCAAAGCTAGTAGTTTTATGGCCTTTTATAAAATATAGGAATATATTAAACTATAGAATTATATATAAAAATAACCTTAAAAAGCAATTTATACAAAAGCATATACCTAATAACTCATAATTATACTTTTCTTTATTATTTGGATTAGTTTATAAAAAAAATAAATAAAAAAAAATTTAATATTATACTTTATGGCTATAATATAAATTTTTATAAAAAGCCAAAAAAAATAAATTTAATAATAAATATAATTAAAATTTAGGCCAATAAATAATAAAAAAAAATTTTAATATTATTTTTAAATATTATTTTTAAATATTTTCAAATATTTATTTCTATTACTTACAAATATAAATGCATTTTTTAGAAATTTTTTTATTAAATAAAGCAAAGTATTACTATAATGTATTATTTTATTATAATTTTTTATTATATTTATATTCAAATTAATTTAAATATTAAAACAATATAAAGTTATAAAGTATTTATTTAATATAAATTTTAATAAAAAAACTTATAATTTTTAAAAAATTAAAAAATTAATTTAAATCTAACTTCTAGAAATACTAAAAAATATTATTATTATTTAAAAAAAAAATTGCCGTTTTTTTTTTAAGTTAATATTTAAAATATTTATAGGTTTTTTAATATAATATAATATATATTAAAATTTTAAGTTTTTTATATAAATATATTAATTTAATATTTTTATAATAAAAATATTAATAATATTAATTAAAATTATTATATATTATTTATATAATTAATAAATAATAATAATTTAATATTTTAAATTTTAAATTTTATAGTTTATTAATAGTTTATTTTAGGTTAAAATTTATTATATTATTTTAATATTTTATTGGATTTTGCGTAATTTTGTACCAATACCGCTTATAGTCGGCGCCGACCTAACCTAGGATTAGTAGGACTAAACTTGGCTTTATAATTAGTTAATTTATTAGTTACTTTATTTTTTTTAATATTAGTATATCTAGAAAATTATTTGATTTTAATATTATATATTTTTATTATGTTATAAATATTAAAAAAGGCTTATTATAATAAAAATATTATATTATTATATATATACTATATAATTAATATATTATTAATATATATTTATATTTTTTTATAAATAATTTTAGGCTAAAGGTATATAGTTTTTTTTAAGTTTTTTTATATTTCTATTGCTTTTATATTAAAAATATAAGAAATATTATATAATAAACTTATTTCTATTAAGATTTGTTTATTATTATAATAAATAATATAGCTATAATTAACTAGTTTGTTTTTTTATTTATTGTATTTTTTAAATTTATTTAAAAAAAACTATAATATTCCCTAGAAGAAAAATAAATAATTATTTTTTAAAAACCTTTATAGTTTTTGTTTTTTTTACATTATTAATAAAATCTATACAGTAATCTAATAAATAATATAAAAAAACAAATATAAATCGCGGAATTAAAATAAATATAATCTTTAGTTTTTATATTTTTATAATATTATAGCCGCTAGTACCTATATATTTATTATATTGTTTTACTAAAATAAAAATATAATAAACCAGTAAATATTTTTTATTTATTATTGCAAAATATATCATAAACTTAAGTTTAGTTTTTTTTAATGTTATTTATATTAAAAAAAAACCAACATTGCAAAAAAAAATTAAAATTAAAATAATTCTTTAGATTAAAAGAATTTTTTTGACTACTAAAGCTATTATTTAATTAAATTATTTTATTATATTTTTAAATTTAGTATTAAATTTATTATTTTAGTTAATATAATTAAAATATATAGATTTTATTTTGTTTTTATATTAAGTTTTTGTTTTATATAGAAATATAAAATATATATAAATAATAATAGTTTTTTTTAAAGTAATAGCAAAAAGGCTATAAATCGTTTATATTAAATTACAAATATAACTAATGATTTTATAGGCTTTAACTATTTTTTTTATAATATATTATTTAAATTTAAGTTTTTTATTAAACTATATTTTAAGCTAATATAAAGCTAAAGTTTAGCTTTTCTTTAAAAATACTATAATAAATTAAATTATTAATTTTTTATTAATTTTATAATTTAAAAAAAATATATATTAATATTTTATAATATATATTATTTTGATTTTTTTAATATAAAATTTTTTTTATTTTTTATATTATATTTTAGAATATTTTTAATATTTTTATTTAATATAATAGTCTAATATAAATATAAATTATTTATATAATTAAAATAAAATAATTTATTTAAATTTAATAATTTAGTTAAATATAGTATATATAAAATTATTAATAAAAGAAATTTTTGTAAAATTTTATAATTAATATTATAATTATTTATTATAAAATCTTTTAAGTGGATTTATATTTTGCGGCTTAATAGAAAAAAGTTTATTAATTATAGTAAAAATAATAGAAAACTTTATTTAGTTATATATTAAAAAAGCTTATATTTAAGTAATATATTAAAGATTTTTTATATATTTATTATATTTATTATAATTTTTTTATTATAATTTAAAGTTTATTTTACATTATATATAAATGTAGTTATTAGGTTTATAATAAATTGTTTTAATAAAGTTTTTTTATATTAAAAGTTTATAATATTATTTATTAATGTTATTTATATTAAACGCCTAGCAATTATTTTTTCAAAGTTTTTAGAAATATAGAACAAAAATGCAATAAAACATTAAAATCAAATAGAAAATTTATTCTTTTTATTAACTTTGAGAATTATAGCTATTTTAGTTAATTTTTAGGATTTAAGAAAATAATTAAATTACAAATAGCAGTTATATAACCCATAAATTATATATTTAATTTAATTTTAATATATTTTTAATAATTTAATAATAATTTAGTTTATATTTGGAAAAATATTAAAAATATTAAAAATATATTTTTTTATTTTTTTTTAAAAATATAATTTTATTTTATTTAAAATTACTAATACTTTACTAATCTTTAAAAAAATCTTTGTCCAAATCGTTTTTTGCATTAAATTAGTCCAATATTACTAATTTTAGCGTTTTAGCCTTTTTTAAAATATTTTTTATTATATATCTTTTATATTCTAAAAATAAAAATAAAAATTTTAATGTTTTTTTATATTAAATTATAATTTTATAAAAAGCATAATTATTTTTTGCATTATTAAAAATATATTACCAGTAATTTCGTTTAGTTTTTTTAATTATTAAATAAAAGTATTTAATTTTTTCATTAAAGGGGCCTAATAGGTTACATATTCAAAAATGATTTTTATATGTTTTATTATAATTAATTGTTTACTAAAATATAATTTTGTTTTTTTTACATTGTTTTTTTTTATGGTTTTAATTATAAAATTAAATATTTTAACTAAACAATTAATAAAATTATTAATGTTTTTTTAGAATTTAAAAGTTTATATATTTGAAAATTTTATACTTTTAATATTAATAAATTTTGTAAATTTTAAAAAATTAATATTAAAAATCTTAAAATAAAATTAATTTAGTAAAATTTAATTATATTCTAGAATTATTATAATTTAATTTATTATGTATATTTAATTAAATAAATAAATAAACAAAAGAAATATTCAAAAAATACAAATTAAATATATAATTTATATTATATATAGTAACTCTAAAAAAGCCAATATAATTTATATTATTAGTATCTAATTATTCTACTAGAACCTTTTTGCGATATTTGGGTTTTACTTTGAATTCAAATATATTATATTATATATTAAAATCCCTATTAATTAAACAATTAAAAAAAAAACTATATAATATATTTTAATATTAGGTCTATAAAAGGTTTTTAGTAAATATTTAAAATTATATATTTATTAATTTTAAATTATAATAAATCCCGGCTATAAATCAATTAATACTAATAAATTTTAAAACTAATATTTTTATAAATATATATTATAACTCTAGGTTTTTCTGCTTTACATTAAATCGGCTTAATATTTTTCTAAAAATCAATTAAAATATAATAATTAAAACCTAAATAATTTTAAATATATATTCTAAAATAAATACTAAGTTTTTAAATATATATAATATTAAATTAATATTTAAAAATAATTTATAATAAAATAATTTAATTTAACTAGTTTTTATTAATATTTATTTAATTAATAAAAAAAATTTGTTTTTTGGTAGGTTTTTATATATAATATTTATTATTTAAATAATATAAATATATATTTATTATAATAATTTATTTGGCAAATTAAAATCTATATTTTTCTAATTTTTAAAAATTTAGAATTAAAATTAATAATTTTATTTGTAGATTTTGAGCTTTAGGAGCAATATATGAGTTTTGTATATAAATGGCGTATAATTTAAAAAAAAAGAACTACCATTAAAAAATTATATACCAATAATATAAATTTCAAAAAAAATCCTTTATAAAAAAATTTAATAATAAACTAAAGATTTTATATTATTTAATATATTTATTTTACTTTATTTTAAATATAATAAAAAATTTTGATTATATTTATTATTTATTTTTTAAAAATGGTATTTACTTTAAAACAATAGGTATATTATATATTATTTATAAAGCTTTATAGTTAAAATATTTAACTTTGTTTAATTGCTTTTTATTCAAGCGAACAAAACGTTTATTCTATCTAATAAGGGCTGTAGAGCATTTTTTATATTTTGTCGGCTTTAAGCTATAATAGTTTATATAATAGATTTTATATTAATAATTAATATTATTGGAATTTTTATATTAATTAATTTTAATATTATATTTATTATATTTAAATTATTTAGTATATTTAGCAAAATTATAGAATTTTTGGTAGTTTAGATTATATTAAAAAATCTAAAGTTTTTTTTTAATAAAGCTAAAAAAAAAAATTTATATTATTTTGCCTAAGGCTATAATAAGATTATAATATATTAATTTTATATTAATTAATATAATTTTAATTTATATAAAAATTTCTTTAATAATTAATTTTTTTTAATATAAATAATATTATTGGTAATTATTGAAAAAATAGCCAGAATTTTTAATATAATTATATTATATTATTTCTTTGGAATTTTAAAACTTACGTTTTCGAAAAATTTTAAAATAATTTATATATTTTTTTTTTAAAATAAAAAATCCTTAATACAAATATCCGCCGGAAAAATAACTTAGTTTATATAAATAATAGAAATTAAAAGAATTATTTAAAATATAAAATTTTTGATTTTAATATAAAAAATTTAATAAAATATAAAAAACTCCAAATATCAAAGAAATATACCTTTTTCTACTAAAATAAAAAAATAATAATTTTCGCAAATAAATATTATTATTATTATTAAATTATTAATATATTTAATAAATACACTACTGAAAAAAAAAAATAATAGCAAAGAATTTCTAAATAAATATTATTATATTTTGGTTATTTATATTTTTTAAAATTCTAAATTAAATTTTTAAAAAAAACTAAGAAAATTAATTGAAAAAAAGGTTTAAAGCAAAAATATTTATATAAATAATTATTTATAAAATTATTAAAATTATTTTAAAAAAATTCTAAATTGCTTTTTAATAATTATAGTTTTTATAGTTATCGGCTAGTTTATTGATATTAATAGTAAAATCAAAAAAACCATATATTTGATTTTTGTTTAATAATCAAATATATTAAATAAATTTTTAATAATATTAGTAACAAATATTTTTTTAATTTTTTAATTTAAATTAAATTATATAAAAAACTTTTAATTAATTTTTTTGATTTTTTTAATTTTTTAAAATTAAATAATAATATATTATTTTTAAAATATATAAATTATATATTATTTTAATTAATTATATAATTTGCCAAAAATATTTTATTATTATATATTATTTTTAATATTATTACAATTAATATAAAAAATATAAAATTTTTATATAAATAAATAAAAAATAAAAAATTAATTTAAAA
>QYSG01009603.1:0-19540 GCA_003988875.1 Lachnum nothofagi
TTTTTTTTATTTATTTTATTTATTTTATTTATTTTATTTATTTTATTTATTTTATTTATTTTATTTATTTTATATAAATCCTTTAAAACCTTTTATTATTATTATTATTATTATAAATTATAAGTTTATATAGATTATAATAGCTATAATAGCTATAATGGCTAAGTGGTGCTATAGTGCTATAGCGCTGTAGTACTATGGCGCTATGGTACTATGGCACTATAGCGCTATGGCTAAAATGGCATATATAGGCCAAAGCTGCAGATACATGCGCAGAGCATATAATGCAGGCTATAGGCATATATAGACCAGTATAGGCTGCAGGCAGGCATATAGCTACTTTATTAAAAACTTTAAAAAACTATATTATTTATAACTTTAAAATTATTATAAAAATAAAAAAATTATTTAAATATATTTATTTAAAATTATAGATTTGTATTTTTTTTATAAAATTTATTAATTATAATATAATATTTAATCTAGCAATTAAAACAAATAAATATATATGGATAAAAAAAAATTGATTATTGGTTTGCTTAGCAAAAAAAGCAGAATATTTTTGGATGACTTTTTATAAAATTACATAATATAATTAATAATAAGTCTCTCTAATGCCCGCTGCGCTGGGCAATAAATTTGGTTTTGGATTTTATTTAATATTATATAAATAATTTTATTATATTTATTTAAAATAAAATTATTAATAAATTGCATTAGGGGATATAAAAAATAATAAATCTATTTAAAGCTTTTATTATATTTTAGGATTAATTTTAAAGAAGAAAAAATAAATAAATATTTTAAAAAGCCTATAAAAAAAAGCAATGCAAATAAAGTAATTTAAATTAATAAAAAAAAATATTCTAATATATTACCCAAAGATAATATAATAATAATAATAATTTAATAGAATTTCAAATTAGTTTTTAATTTCTTAGAAATTATATTTAAATTTAAAAAAAACAAAATTAAATTTTTTAATAAAAGAAATTAAAAAAAGTTTTTATAGTTTATTTAATATTTAAAAATTAAAATTCCAAATAAAAAAACAAAAAAAAACCTGGATATTCTAAAAATAAAAATAACTAAACAAAAAACTTAAAAAAAAAAATTAAATAATTAAAAACATTAAAAAAAAATATAATATTTGATTTTATAAATATTAGTTTATATTAAAATTTATTAAAGAATTCTTTATTTGTATTATTTAGCTTTTTCTAATATTATTAATATTTTTTATATTTTTATTTTAAATACTTTAAAGTTTTGCAATTAAAATAAATATATTTGCAATTAATATAATAAAAGTTTAAATAGTTTTGATTAGAATTATTTTAATTATAATAAATTTATTTTTTATATATTAATAATAAAAATTTGGCTTTACATTTGTTTTCTACTATTGCGTTTTTACTACTTTTTTTTAAGCTGCCAAATTCTACTGTAAACTATAAAGCTTTCTAATAAACATATATTTTTCAGTTTATTTAATTGGGATTTTTTTTTAAAGGTTAATATTTATAAAACTATAATAAAAAATATTTATATAATAATTAATAGTTAATTTTAATATTAAAAATTAAATATATATATTTTTATATATAATAATATTAATTTAGAATTTAATTATAATTAAATTTAAATTTAAATATTAGTAGCCGTAAAGTATAAAAATCATAGATATATAATTATTAAATTTTAAATTTTAAATTATTAAATTATTAATTTTAAATTATTAAATTATTAATTTTAAATTATAAAATTATTACTAAATTTTTTAAATTTTAATTTTAATATGTTTATAACTATTTAGTTGTTTTTAATATATAGTATATTTTTAGATAATTGGTTTATATTCCGCATTTGTTCAAAAAACCCAAAAATTATTGGAATTAAAATTATTTAAAATAATTTTTTTAATAAAAAAAACTGCCTAAAAACTAAAAATAAATATTATTTAAAATTAAAAAAAATTTAACTAAAATTTAAAAAAAATATTTAGTTAATTAAAAATTAACCTAAGGTAAAATAATCAAAAAAAAATTAACTAAATATTTAAACAAAGATTTAATTAAAATCTAAAAAAGCATTTAATCCATAATATATTAATAATATTATTTTAAATAATGGAATAGTTTATTATTGCAATTAATATATTTATTAGGCTTAAAAACGCTAGGATTAAAGGTCAAATTGGGCTTTTGCTGCTTTTGCCTTTGCCTTTTTTACTTTAGTTTTAAAAAAATAATTCTATTATTTAGCCAATATATATTTTATATAAAAATTTTTAATCAAAAAATTATTTTATTTTTTATATTATTTAAAAGTTATAGTTTCAAAATTAGATTCGCAAAAAAAATTTCGGAAAATTCAAAATAAAAATAAAAATAATAAAGTCGCCTATAAACTTTAAAAAATTACAATAAAAATTTATAAAAAATCTTATTAAGCATTACTGTAAATTAAAAGAAAAACTATGGAATTTAATTAATTACAAAGTTTTTTAATAGTTGGTTTTTTTGGAAATTAAAACAAAGATAATGCAAAAATTGGGATTTTAATTAAAATATAAGCGGAATTTATATTATAAATTTAAATAGTTTTGGATTATTAATGGTTAGTTTTATAAGTTTAGAGAATAAATTTGTTTTTAAAAATAAAAAAACCAAAGCAATTTCTATAAAAAAATGTTTTTTTTTAATCAAAATTTTATAAAGCTATATTTAATGAATTTTTAAATTTATTATTAAAATTTAAATTTATTATTAAAATTTAAATTTATTATTAAAATTTAAATTTATTATTAAAATTTAAATTTATAGTTAAAATTATATTTTTTTAGGTTTTAGGAACGCGATTTTTTTTTATTAATTTATAGTTTAAATTAAGGATTTCAAAAAGCTTTCTTTTTTTCTTTTTAGAAACTTTAGAATACTAAAGGTTTTAAAATATAATCCAAAATTATAAAAATATAAAATTAGTATAATTTTAAAAATATAAACTAAACCACAAAAAAATAAATTTAGGAATAAAATAGAAATAGTTAATGTTTATTTGGCGAAACTATAAAAATCCAAAAAAAAACTATAATATAAATGTATTTTATAATTAAATACTTAAATGAACTCAATAGCAATAAAACTAATATAAATCTTAGATATAAATACTTAAATAAAATAATTAATAATAAAACAAAAATATATTTTAAAGTAAAAATCTATAATATATTTGTATTTAAAGTAATTTATATATATTTATAAATTAAATATTATAATAAATTAATATTTAAATACTTTTAATATAATATATAATTTATTAAATTATAATAAAAATTATATATAATTTAAAACTATATATTAAAATAAATTAACTAGTTTTGGAATTAAGTTTTATATTAATTAAAATACCTAGTAAAAACTAAATCAAATTAATATTTAGAATTAAATAGTTTTGTAATATAAACTATTTAAAAGTAATATAGTTATTAGTTAAAAAAAAGCATTTTTAATAGGTAAAGCTAAATTTATAGTAATTAAAGAAAATATTTTAATTGATTTATTAAACAAATAGGCCTTAATTATAATTTATAATTATTAATAAATTAATAAAAAGTTGCAATAATAATAAAAAATTAATAAAATAATAATCTATATTATAAAATATATTCAAATAAAAATTATTAATAATATAAAATTAAACAAAAAACAAAGTTAGTAATTATAAAATAAATTAATATAATATATAAGTATATATATAAAAACTATAGTAAATAAAAGCTTTTTTTTGGTATCGGCAGAAAAAAAAAACATAATAAAATATAAAATACTTACTAAATAAAAAATAGGAAAGGCTAGGCCTTTTATACCTCCCTGGCGCTTAGACCCCTGTCAAACAACGCTGGTCTGCGGCCTACCGAGACTAGAAGCGGCGGGTAATAACCATTGTCGCATTCGCTTGTTGTCGGCAGAAGCCTTAGAATCAAGACAACAATTAATAAATTTATTTTCGATGCCCTCGGCAGCTTTCGCAGAGCCATTTCCCTGAGTGCCACTGAAAGCCATCAGAATTTGGGGCCCAGCCCAGCAATGCGGTAATCTCGGCTCGGGCCATTCACTCGGGCCATTCACTCGGCCAACCGACACGGCAGCCAATCGCATCAAAGTTTGATGTTGGCTCCAGCCTCCTATTTATCAAAAACAAATCCATACAGGGATGAGTCCAGTCGGATCAAAAGCCTTCCCTGAGTCTCTGCTGCAGGTCATACTCCGTATGTTTCCTTTTTGTGACAAGACGCTATGTGGCACGGTCTAGCCTGCAATATCTTCAAGTGCATTATGCAGGCGGATGTTTGCTTCAAAAAGCGACTCATCTCATTACGAGCAAGTGCTACATACCAATCGATTCGTCCATACGTACTGTGTGCTCCCTGCAAGTCCAGTCCTTTGGTCCTAATTTGCGGTTATAGCTCTTGTCTTGTTTTCGAGTTCCAATCGAGCTTTGTCTGCCTCAGGTGATAACAGGCATGACATTGAACAAATCCAGTTCCCTGGGGACAGGTCTAAGAAGTAAGTTTGCCCCTGATTYCAGGAGGCTTCTCGGCTAACGTCTCCCAAAGACTCGACAGCTGCGTAAAAATCAAATCAGTTGCCTTGCCTATTACCAAAGCTATTGCTACGTCTACCTAGATGAAAGATCACGACTCGAAGATGCGACCACCAGGACTATTGAGAAGTCCACAAAATCTGCATCACCCCCAAGAACACCCCACCATGGTATTCATACAAGCACTCAGACAGTTTTCTTGTGCGTCACCTTCGCCATCTCGCTCTTGATAGGACTCAAGGACTCCACCATCATATCCTACAAGATTTTGTTAGATTGATTCGTATTTAATGCTTCTCTCGGGCGAAAACTTACCATAATAGACTGTGGAAATAACCACAACGCCAATTTCCCCATAAATGCGYTSGAACCAGCCCAGACTTCTCCAACAGTGCCCTTCTCGACTTCCCGAACTACCTTGGTCGCATATTGTTTGGGGCTCATAGCACCCTCTTGCATACGATCGCAGCTGCTGTATATATAGTYCCTGATACCTGCATAATAGGAGGTGTCGGGTATCTCTGAGGGCTTATAATCGTTCCAGAAATTGGTCTTGACACCRAAGGTAATAATGGTAATGGTGCGGACGCCGAGAGGTTCCAGTTCGTGACGCCATGTCTCACTAGCYAGGTGGATGGCAGCTTTTGAGCTGTTATAAAAGCCTGGAATTCCATGGTATGGTCAGTCATCGAAAGTCATCTATTAAAATATCTAGTTATCATTTGATGAAAAATAAGGTACTTACTCCCAAACGGCATAGGAAAATATGCTGAAGCAGACGAATTATTGACGAGACATCCTTTGGCTTCGATCAAAAGAGGAGCAAAGGCCTGAAACACAGCCACTGGAGCCCAGAAGTTGAGGTCAAARAGCTTCCTCTGCTCTTCGATTGAAGCGTCTAGGGCTGGAACTGTGGTACCACCGCCGCTATTATTGACAAGAACATCGAGTTTGCCGCCAGTTTCTCTTTTGACACTCTCCACGGCTGCCGCGATCATCTCTGAAGACAGCACRTCTAGTGTCAGGACCGTAATATTTGGCTTTTTCGCAAATTCTGGAGAGACTTTCGAWGGRTTGCGAACTGTTGCGAAGACGTGGTATCCCTTCTCATGGAATCCTTYAGCCAGAGCTGCGCCGATGCCACCGGCGGAGCAACCGGTGATTAAGACAGACTTGCGATAAGACGACATCGAATAAGTGATACTCAGTGTAGATGGGAAGAAGTTAACATGAAAAATGAACCCTCAGTCTCTTATAAAAGATCATCCGAGCTAGGGTGCATAGGAAATACATGCCTTCCTAAGTGCGCCAACCATTGCAGCATTGCAGGGATTTTAACTGGCGAAACAATAGTATAGAGGATAGGTATTCGGAGGCGTCATGCTAGCGTACAATTAAAATAGGCATTTTAATAAAAGGTAAAAGCAGTAATTATTAGACTAATTATTAAAATATAAAGTTATTTTTATAGATAATAAATTATTAAAAAATCTACATTAAGAATATTTAGCCAAAAAACTAATCGTTATATATTCTTTAATTTTAAGTTTATTGTTTTTTAGTTATTAATATATTTTTTAATTTTATATTTCTAATATTTATAAATTTAATTAATAAATAAATTTATTAAATACTAGTTTAAAAAAAGGTTTAATAAAGCCATTTACTATATTATTAGTAATAGTAATATATTAAAAATTAATAATTTTATTTGCAATAATATTTTTAATTTAATATTATTAAATTTTAATATATTTAATTTTAGCATAGAACTTAAAATTTTCAATTAAAAAAAAACATTGGTATTATTGCAAAATAAAACTATACTTTTAATATTATTAAATTTATATTTAAATTTAAAAAAAATTTAGTGAATTTATATAATTTAATAATTTTTTTTTTAAAGTATAATATTTAAATTTAAAGTTTAATAAAACTATAAATTTTTTTTTTTTAAATATTTATATAAAAATATAAAAACATTTATAAAAAATCTAATATTAATATAATCTATATAATTAAAATTAATAAAACTAATTAATTAAACTTCATTGCTTTAAAATTTTCTTTTGAATATTAAAGCAAAAAAAAAATGATTCCTATAAAATACTAAAATATTCAACGAATTATTTTCAAATATATAAATAAAAAATTAGAAAAAAAATATAATAAAACGCTAATATTAAAAGCAATATTAAAACATATATAAATAACAAAATAAATAAAAAAACCAATTATAAATTAATAAAATAAATAATTATTAAATAAAACTATTTTTTTAAAAAAAATAAAAATAACTTTAATATTTATATTTATAGAAATAGGAGTAGAATAATAATTACTTATATTATATTTATTAAATAACTTTTTAATATAAGTATTTTAGCAAAAAAAAAATTCTTTTTTTCTAATTATAAATAATACAAATACTAATAAAATATTATATAATATTTATATTTTAAATTTTAAATTTTTCTTAAAAATCTACTTTAAAAATATTAATAGTTTTATAATTAGGGCCAATAATTAAAAAATTATTAATATAAATAATATTAATAATATTAATATTATAATTAATAAAAACATAATTATTTTTATTAAAATATTTAAATTTAAAAAACTTAAAAAACTTTTTAATATAAAATTACTATAAATATAATAATTACTTTAGTTTATAAAAAGTTTTATTAAATTTATAAATATTATTACAAATAAAATAACATTTATTGCATTTAATCCAATTAGAAAACATTTAAAAATAAATATCGCTATTAATAATAAAATTAAAAAATATTATTAAAACATTTATTTGATTTAATTTTTAATTTTTTATAATAGTAATTATAGAAATTAATTTTTAAATTAATTTTTTAATAATATTTATAAAGGTTTTTTTGTAATTAATTCCTTTATATTAAAAGTAATTTTTTATTATTTATTGTATTTTATATTTAAAAATATTACTATTTTTATTTTTTTTAGTTTTAAAAATAAAATATTTTAGAAGTATTTTAACTAATAAAAGAAATATATTTTTTTTTATAAAAATCTAAATTTTTTTTTATTAAAAAATCGATATTTGCATAAAATAACGGTTTTTTATTTAGTTTTATTAAAGTAAATTAAAGCCTTTTTGATTATATTAAGATTTTTATTTAAATTAAAATCTGCGGCAATTATAAAAATATAATGATATTTTTAATAAAATTAATAAAATTTTAATTAGTATTTATTATTATAAATAACTTAAATAAAGTTTTTAATTTAAAATCAAATAATACAATTAAATTCAAAAATAAAAATAAGAATTTTATTTTTAAATTTAATTAATTAATTATTAAATTTAAATTAATTTTAAAAATTTGCATTTTGAAATTTATTAGAATTTTTGATTTTGTTATTAGTAAATTAACCCTTAAAAAAATAGTTATTCTTTTTAATAATAAAAACAAAAAATAAATTAAATAATTAAAATTTAAAATTACTTTTTTCTTTTTTTGCTTTTTTAAATCTAAAATTAAAATTACCTTTAAAAAATTAAATAATATTTCCTTTTTTGTTAAAATATTTATAAAAAAAACTAAATGATTTTATTAAAAAACGAATTTAAATAATTAAATATATAAATATAATAGATATTATTGCTTTTATAGCTAACAAAAATGCCAACTTTAGCGCAAAAAAACATTTTACAAAAAATAATTTAATATTTTTTTTTAATTAAAATATAAGCTTTATTTCTTAAAATTCATAAATAAGCAATAAAAAATATATAAAAAAATTCATTAAAATAAATTTAATTTATAAAATACTACCAAAAATATAATTAATAATATAAATTATAATTTAAGTAATTTTTGGCTATAAAAACTTTAGAATATTTTTATTAATTATAATAATATAGGATTTTTTTATTAGAATTTGAATACTATATTTAAAAATTTTATAAAGTAAAAATTTTAATTTATTAATTTATTTTTTTAGTAAACTTTTTTATTTATTTAGGAAAATATTTTATATTATTATTAAAGCACCAATTAAAAATATTAATGTTCTATTGAATTTTAGTATATTTGGCATAATCCTTTATAAATTTAAAAGTTTTATTTTTATAAATAAAAAAATAAATATAATAAATACAAAAAACATTATTAATAAATAAAGTTCTATAATTAAAACCTTTTGCTTTAATTAAAATAACTATAAATAAATTAATATAAATTTTAGTATTAATTTTAATTTTATAATATTAAGGTTTTTTATTAATTAATTTAATAAATTAACTATATTTACAAAAATTATAAAAACAAATAATTTCTATAGAATTATTAATATTAATAAAATCTATATTTTAAATTTTTTTTTTTATAATATAAATAATTTTAAAGCTAATATATCCAAATTATTAATAAATTAATTTAATATTAATTTTTGTAATAGCAAAAAACTAAGATTATATTATAAAATATAAATAATATAAATCGTTTTTAATAATAAATTTTTTTTGAAAAATAGCTAATTTATAAACGTTTTCTTTTTTATTTAATTGATTCTAAAAATATTCTTTAATAATATTACTTTTAATATTAAAAAGTTTTGCTTTAAAAAAAATTAATAAAATAATAAAATAAATATAATATATTATTTAAAATAAGCTATTTAATTAAGCTATTTTATAAATAAACATAAATTATTATAGTTTTTAATTTTAAAAAATAAATTAAACTATTTGTAATATTTATAATAAAAAGGTAAAAAATAAATTTATAATTTTAAAAATATAATAAATTATTACAAATATATTTTAAAATATTATTATTTATAAAAAACAATTATAAATTATAAAAAAATAAACTTTAATAATATATTAAATAATAAAAATAAAAATTTTAAAATTATTATTAATATTTAAATTAATGTAAAATTCTATATTAAATAGGCTAATTTTGCTTTAAAAAAATTAATAATAAATTATAAAAATATAGTTTTTTTTAAATAGCAAATTCTATACTTAAATCTTTATTATTAAACTTTTAAGTATTTTTTTTAAAAAAAATTTTAATTTATTTTTAATTTTAAAAAATAAATTTAAAGCTAATTTTAAATTTGTACTTTTTATATAATTTATAATTTATTTTAAAGCATTTATTAAAAATATAATAAAAATTAGGCTTTTTAAAATAAAAATAAGGTTTAATAGATTTAAAATCTTTATTTTTATTTTTGTTTTTATTTTTGATATTATTCCTATTTTTAAATTTTTTATTTTTAATAAATTTTTTGTTATAAAAAGTTTTATTTTTAATAAAAAATTTTTTTTTATTATAAATTTTATTAATTTTATTAATAATAAATTATTCAAAAAATTAAATTATTAATTTTTTATAAGCAAAAAATCATTAATACTTAATCTAAACAAAAAAAAATAATATTAAAGTTATTATAAATATATATAAATTTTAAATAATTAAAAAAAAAATCTTAAAATTTTTAAGTTTTTTAATATGGCCTTAAAAAACAATAATAAATGCTTTTAATATTTTATAATTATTATATTTAATATTAATATATTTTATAATAACATTATATTAAAATATAATTTTTAAGTTTTTATATTAAATTTTAAACTTAAGCTATATTTTAACGGCTGTTTCTTTATTTATAATATATTTTTTAGAAATAGAATTATAATTTAAAATAATGGCTATATAAACTTTAATATTATTTATTTTTTATTTTATTTATTTATTAATTATTTTTGCAAAAGCTTTTTTATTAAATTTATTAATTTATATAAGTTTTAAAACCTTGGAATTAATATAATGCTTAAAATTACCTATTTTAAAATTTATAATTATTTTAAGTTTTTATATTTAATAGTTTTCTATTTCCTTAAACCTATGCTTTTTCTATATTTATAAAAAAAAACCATTATTAAAATCCGCTATATTAAATAATAATAAAAATAATTATAAAAAATATATATATAACGTATTATTCGAAAAATTCAATATATTAAAAATTTAAAAAATAAAGTTTTAATAAAATTAAAAAATAAATTATATATAAAAAAACATAAAAAAATTAATTTAATAGCGGTTTTAATTTGCTACTAGTTTTTGTTAAAAAAAACAAAAAAAAACAAATTAAATAAAAAACTAAAATATATAATAATATTATTAAAATCTTAAAAGTTTTTTTAAAAATCTTTATTATTTTAAAAATTAAAGCTTTTATTACTTTTAAATTTAAAACTTTTAAAATTATTATTAATAGAAAAAAAACTAGAAGATTTAGCAAATAAATTATTACCTAATATTAACAAAAAAAATCATTAAAAATAATTAAACTTTTATTTATAAAAAAAACAAAATAAATATAAAAATAATTTTAAATTTTAAAACTTAAAAAAAATATAAAAGGAATACTTTTGGCGCAAAAAAAATATAAAGTTTATTTTAATATTAAATAGCAAAAAAACATTAAACTAAACTTATAATTTATAAAAAATAAATATTTAAAAACATTATATTAATATATAATTAAAATAGGCATTTTAATAAAAAATAAAAATAGTAATTATTAGATTAATTATTAAAATATAAAGCTGTTTTTATGGACAGTAGATTACTAAGAGATCTACGCTAAGAATGCTTAGCCGAAAGACTAATTGCCACAAATAGGAAAACAACTGGATTCCTAATAAATYGGCTGAAAGATCAAGTCTATGCCTGTAGATCCGCAGACTTCTTGGTAGGTGCAGGGGTCCAGTCTTGCCGCCTTACCTAAAATGGCAAACAAAAGGAGGGGACCCACTTCTGCTTATAGAACTTCTCGTCAGTACGAGAAGAGGCACCTCCTCTCAAAACATCTTCTCTTACCGAGTCAGGCAAACACTCACAGATGCCAAGAAGGGCGAAGAAAGATGTCGCAAATAGCACGGCCGGATGAATCCACCGAGATACCTTTTATTATATCGTCCAATCTCGAAAAAGCCGATGCAGCTACAAGGAAGCTGATCCGCAGCCATGTGATGCTGCGAAGACACGAGCAGAAACGAGCTCAGAGTCGTGCTCGTAATGGCCAATCACCGGTCCGCCGGGAGAGCCGCACTCATTTACACTTAACGCRAGCCAATCTTGAAGACGTGGCGGGGATGTATACGCTAGTGCCTCTAAAGTCGATCCCTGGCAGAGTTGGCTCGGATTTGTCCTTTGTCGAGCTTGCCGATGAAATAGAGATGTCTATCTTTCTAAACATGGTAAAAGGTGCTCGTCCTTGGTTGGATAAGAGGTCTGGTAGCTGACTCAATCGTAAGGAGCAAGAATTGCAATGCGCGTCATATTCCCCCTGCTAATGGCCATCGGCTTCGAGCCGAATGAAGATCAATGGATTTATCTCATTGCACCAGATGCTGCAGCTCTGAATATTAYGGCATATATTATGGAGTCTTTCTTGGATCGGGTTCTGAGGCGGCAGGATACTACCACCAACGTTCAGGCTATGCTGCATTTTCAGAAGGGATTGAAGATACTCAATGAAAGATTTCTGGGTAAAGACACCGAGAAAAAGATTTCCGATGCTACCATCGGTACAGTCGTAAAACTGGCTGGCACCGCGTTCTTCAACGGAGAGTGTCAGACTGCTAAGCAGCATATGGAAGGCCTTCGCAAAATTGTAGATTTGAGAGGCGGTATAGGTGTCTTCAAGGACAGAYATCCGCTCGTAGAGATGTTAAGGTAGGTGGATGAATGTCTGGCGCCAATTAAGTAATGCTAATGTCTTTCAAATAGATGGGACCTAGCCATCGCGCTGCACAAAGGCACAACACCCATTTTCTACTATGGCGATTAGTCTTTCGGCTAAGCACTTTTAGCGTAGATCTTTTAGTAATTTATTATTTATAAAAATAACTTTATATTTTAATAATTAATTTAATAATAATTATTTTTATTTTTTATTAAAATATTTATTTTAATTATATATTAATATAATATTTCCAAATATTTATTTTCTATAAATTATAAATTTGGCTTAATGCTTTTTTGCTGCCTAATATTAAAATAAATCTTATATTTTTTTTATATTAAAAGCGTTTTTTTTATATTTTTTTTATATTTTAAATTTTAAATTTAAAAATAATAAAAACTTCTAAAAAAACTTTTAAAACTTTAATAATATTATTAAATATTTAAATTTATTATTTAATTTTTTTTTTTTATGTTTTTTAATAAAATTTAATAATAAATTAAAACTATTATTAAATTAATTTCTTTGCGCTTTTTTACGCATAATTTATTCCTTGATCTTATTAAAGTTTTATCTTTTAAACCTTTTAAAATCAAAATTTTATTTCCTTATACCTCTAATGTATTAAATTTTTCGAATAATGCGCCGTATATATTCTTTTTGCAATTACTTTTACTATTATTTAATATAGCTGATTTTAATAATGATTTTTTTCTATAAATACAAAAAAAGCATAAATTTAAAAAAATATAAAATTATTAAATATAAAAACCTAAAATAATTATAATTCTTAAAGTAAATAATTTTAAATATTATATTAATCCTAAGGCTCTAAAGCTTATATAAATTAATAAATTTAATAAAAAAACCTTTCCAAAAGCAATAAATAAATAAACAAAATAAATAATAAATAATACTAAAGTTTATATAGCCATTATTTTAAATTATAGTTTTATTTTTAAAAAGTATATTATAAATAAAAAAACAATTATTAAAATATAGCTTAAATTTAAGATTTAATATAAAAACTTGGAAATTATATTCTAATATAATGCCATTATAAAATATATTAGCATTAAATATAATAATTATAAAACATTAGAAATATTTATTATTATTTTCTAAAGCTATATTAAAAACCTTAAAAACCTTAAAATTTTTTTTTTAATTATCTAATATTTATATATATTTATAATAATTTTAGTATTATTTTTCCTTATTTAAACTAAATATTAATGATTTTTTACTTATAAGAAATTAATAACTTAATTCCTTAAATAATTTATTATTAATATTATCAATAAAGTTTGCAATAAGAAAAAAAGCTTTATTAAAAATAAAGTTTTTTATGGCAAAAAGTCCATTAAAAATAAAAAATCTAAAAGTAGGAATAGTATTAAAAGTAAAAATAAAAATAAAAATAAAAACTTTAAGTTTATTAAGTCCTATTTTTATTATAAAAAACCTAATTTTTATTATATTTTTAATAAATACTTTAAAATAAATTATAAATTATATAAAAAATATAAATTTAGAATTAGCTTTAAATTTATTTTTTGGGATTAAAAGCAAATTAAAACTTTTTTTAAAAAAAATACTTAAAAATCCAATAATAAAAATTTAAATATAGAATTTATTATTTAAAGAAATTATGTTTTTATAGTTTATTATTAATTTTCTTAAGGCGAAATTAGCTTATTCAATATAAAACCTTATGTTGATTTAAATATTAATAATGATTTAAAAATTTTTATTTTTATTATTTAATATACTATTAAAACTTATTTTTTTATAATTTGCAACCGTTTTTTTACAAATAATAGTATTTTAAAGCATATTTGTAATAATTTATTATACTTTTAAGATTATAAATTTATTTTTTATTTTTTTATTATAAATATTGCAAATAGTTCAGTTTGTTTTTTAGAACTAGGAATTGTAGTAATTTATGCTTATTTATAAAATGGCTTAATTAAACAGTTTATTTTAAATAACATACTATACCTATCTTATTATTCTATTAATTTCTTTTTAAAGCAAAAACTTCTTAATATTAAAAATAGTATTATTAAAGAATGCCTTTGGAATTAATTAAATAAATAAAAAAATATTTATAAATTAACCGTTTTTTAAAAAATTTTTATT
Organism: Lachnum nothofagi; assembly: GCA_003988875.1. Taxonomy (NCBI): domain Eukaryota; kingdom Fungi; phylum Ascomycota; class Leotiomycetes; order Helotiales; family Lachnaceae; genus Lachnum; species Lachnum nothofagi. The sequence continues at coordinate 14,500 of QYSG01009603.1, forward strand.
ATTAAAAACGATTTATATTATTTATATTTTATAATATAATTTTAGTTTTTTATTATTATAAAAATTAATATTAAATTAATTTATTAATAATTTAAATATATTAACTTTAAAATTATTTATATTATATAAAAAAAATTTAAAATATAAATTTTATTAATATTAATAGTTTTATAAAAACTATTTGTTTTTATAATTTTTATAAATATAATTAATTTATTAAATTAATTAATAAAAAACTTTAATATTATAAAATTAAAATTAATATTAAAATTTATATTAATTTATTTATAATTATTTTAATTAAAATAAAAGATTTTAATTATAAAATTTTATTTATTAATAATATTTTTTATATTTATTATTTTTATTTTTTTATTTATAAAAATAAAACTTTTAAATCTACAAAAAATTACGCTAAATATACCAAAATTCAATAAAGCATTAATATTCTTAATTAATGCTTTAATAGTGGTATAAAATACTCTCCTAAGCAAATAAAAAAATTTACTAAAGAAATGAATTAATGAGTTGAGACCTTTACTCCATATAACCCTTACTAAAACGAAATCTTTAAATATGGCATTTAAATCTTAATAAAGAAATCCTATATTATTATAATTAATAGAGATATTCTAGAATTCTTATGGCTAAAAATCACTTAAACTATAGTTTATATTATTAACTATATTTTTATTAATACTGTTAATAAGATCATTTTTTGGCAGTATTTTATAGATTAAATCTATTTTAATAAATTTTTTTATATATTTTCTATTATTTATTTATAAATTTTAAAAAACAAAGCTTATATATTAATTAAAAAAGAATATTAAATTATTTTTTGTAAAATACTTTTTTGCATTAAAATTAGTATTTTTATTAATTATAAAAATAATAGTATTTATTATATTTATATATTTAATTACTTAAGTTTATTTTTTAATAAAATCGTTTAGTTTTTTTATATATATTTTAATAAAAAAAAAATATTATTTAATTTTTTAAAAATAATTTTAATTTTAAATTTAAAAAAATAAAAAAAAAATAAATAAATTTTAAATTTTAATTATTTAATTTATTTTTTATTTTTATTATTAAAAAAAATAATCACTTTTTTGAAAATTAATTTACTAATAATAAAATTAAAAATTTTAATAAATTTTAAAATATAAATTTTTAAAATTAATTTAAATTTAAAAATCATTTAATTAAATCTAAAAATAAAATCCTTATTTTTATTTTTAAATTTAATTATATTATTTAATTTTAAGCTAAAAATTTTATTTAAATTATTTATAATAATAAATATTAATTAAAATTTTATTAATTTTATTAAAAGTATTATTATATTTTTATAGTTATTATAAATTTTAATTTAAGTAAAAATCCTAATATAATCAAAAAGATTTTAATTTACTTTAATAGAATTAAATAAAAAACCATTATTTTATATAAATATTAATTTTTTAATAAAAAAAAAACTTAAATTTTTATAAAAAATATATTTTTTTTTTATTAACTAAAATATTTTTAAAATATTTTGTTTTTAAAACTAAAAAAAATAAAAATAGTAATATTTTTAAATATAAAATATAATAAATAATAAAAAATTATTTTTAATATAAAAAAATCAATTATAAAATATTATTAAAAAATTAATTTAAAAAATAATTTTTGTAATTACTATTATAAAAGATTAAAAATTAAATTAAATAAATATTTTAATAGTATTCTTTAATTTTATTATTAATAATAATATTTATTTTTAAATGCTTTTTGGTTAAATTAAACGTAATGGACATTGTTTTATTTATAATAATATTTATAAATTTAATAAAGTTTTTTATAAACTAAAATAATTACTATATTTATAGTAATTTTATATTAAAAAGGTTTTTAAGTTTTTTGGATTTAAATGCTTTAATAAAAATAATTACGTTTTTATTAATTATAATATTAAAATTATTATTATTATTTATATTAATAATTTTTTAATCATTAGTCCCGATTACAAAGCTATTAATATATTTAAAGTAAATTTTTAAAAAAAGTTCAAAATAAAAAATATAAATATTATATAATATTATATTAATATTTGCATTATATATAATCGGAAAAAAGGAACTTTTTTTCTTTGCTAAAATACTTATATTAAAAAATTATTTAATAAATATAATATAAGTAACTGCTATTCTGCCCTTATTTCTATAGATGCAAATGCCAGAACTGTTTTTATTCCTTTTAAAAAAGTGGCTTTATTTAACGATTATTTATTTTATTAATTTATAATTAGTTTTTTCATTTATTTTGCTATTTATATGTATTTTAATATTATTTTTAATATTAATATTCTATTATATTTTCTTTTTAATCCTTTATTTGCATATTTAAAAGCAGCTCGTCGAGTACTTTAGTACTTTGCAGGGACCATTCTCTTTACTTTAATATTCAGGGGAAAGTTTTAAAGTAATAAAGTTTAGTTAGTTGGTTTTATTGATTCTGATTATATAGGTTGTATTAATATTAGATTTTTTATAGATGTTTTTATATTCCTATTGGTTGGTTGTGTTTTTATATAAATGTTTAAAAAACAGATTCTCGTGGCTTTATTAAGTTTTGAATTTAAATATTATGCCCTAAAGGAAGGAAATTACTAAACTATATAAATTCGCCAAATTCTTTTTAAACTTAAATATAAATTTAATAATACTAAAAATATAATTTTGTTTTATAATAATATTAATACTTTTTTTTTAATTAAAAATCCTAAGTTTTATACTAGAATTAAATATATTAAAATTTAATAGCATTAAATTAAAAATATTATTATAAATAAATTTATTAATTTTTAATATATTGCTATTATTAATAATATAACAAATAATTTTATTAAACTTTTTCCTAAATTAATATAGGATTAAAGGGTATATTAATAATTAAAAAACAATAGACTTAAGATTAAGGGATGTATAGTAATTAATTTTTTGGCTAAGTATTCTTAGTACAGATTTCTTAGTAATTTACTGCCCATAAAGACAGCTTTGTACTTTAATAATTAGTTTAATAATAACTGTTTTTACCCTCTATTGAAATGCCTACTGTGAAGGAGCAGAAAGGGTGTGCCGTCAAGTGCACGGTGTGCAAACACGTAAATAAACTAAAATATAAGAATTAAAAGAATGAATTAGATGCTGTTTATAGAACCTCAACTCTAATGCTATATATAATATGAACTGAAGTGGAGCGGAAAAACTTTTACGCGGACTGGGGTGCACCCACTCTACCACACTACTTTAATCGTACGCTAGTATAACGCCTCCGAATACCTATCCTCTATATCTACTCTCACCGTTCAGAGCCTGTACCTGACTACCCCGCAAAGCTGCGCCCAGTTTCGAACGATAAGCCCTATTTTCAAGACAACGGCGAGATACTTCGCGATATCGACCACGAGCTAGCGATAGCCTGGGGCGTCATGAAACGGTTCTGCTTGCTGGTTAATATTGGCTCGCAAACCCAACGCTTGATTAGTCTACAGCTTATCTTCGAAACTATGAGTGCCGTCATGTATCGGCTGCTTCAGATGAGCTTTTCTTCTGGTTCCATTGACGAAACTGTGCGATATGGCCTGTTAGCCTTTACACATCATGTGTTTCTACAGTGGCAGGATATTAAACTGCCTTACAAGCACTTTCCTGATGCTTATAGRAAGTGCATCTTTAGCTTTGTTGGGCCTTCTCGGCTAAAGGTTTGGCTGTTGATRCTTGGAGCTATCTCGGTATTCGATGTATCGAATGAAGTATGGCTAAGAGAAAGACTAGATGAATGTATCAAAGAAGGTCAGGTGAAAACATGGAAAGAGATGCAACATATCTTGAAATCATGTATGTGGATTGAATTGCTGGACGAACAACCGAGCAAAGAGTTTTATAATGAGCTTATTTTGAGAAGAGGAAGGCATTAGAACTATTAACAGAACGATCGGGTATTACGGCTCGTTTGTTTTTCTGCCCTTCGCACCCTCACAGTGTTCTAAATAGTATTTAAGCGTATTACTAGCGCGCGTATTGGGCTATTGGTATTACTCCCAGTACCGTATTAGGAAGCTGATATATACACCAACTAATAAAAAAGATTTATATATATTAACATGTGCCGTCACGCGGGGGTAACGGCAAACCCAGCACAAGGTTTTTTATTTTTTATTTAATAATAATAATATTATTATTATTATTAATAAAAGACGCTCCGCTGGCCCTCTGGGGGCCACTGCATGGGGCTTATAAAGGGTTTTTATAATAATAAATAATAAAAACTAAATTATATAAAAACTAAATTATATAAAAACTAAATTATATAAATTTCTAATAAAAATTAGTGAATTTTATTTAAACTTTATATTAATATTTTTGATTTTATAAAATATTTAAATTTTATAAACTTTAAATTATATATAAAAATATATATAAATTAAGTTTTATATTTTATTAGTTTTTAAAGTTAATAATAGCAACAACTGATTTAATATTTTATTATAAAATCTATTTATTATTTATTATGAAATATTAAAAATTAAAAATTATTTTTTTAAAAATTTATATTTATATTTATATTTATTATTAAAATCTAAGGGAAAACCCCCTAGAATCTCTTTTTTATTTTATTTTATTAATAATTTAATTTCAAAATTAATAAAATTCTATTTATTATTATTTAAAATTTATTAATAATTATAGATTTTAAATCAAATACAAATATTTTATATAAAAATTAATATAGTTTTTTAATATTATATATTATATTTATAAAAAAATTAATTTTATTAATAATTTTTTTATAAATTTAAATTAATATAAAAAAAACTAATTTAATATTGATTTTTATTAATATTTTATTATATATTATAAATCAAATATTATAGATTAATTAATTAATTAAATATTAAATATATTATTTAATATTATTACAAATAATTTTATATAAAATAATTTGTTTTACATTATTAATATTATAATTTTAATAAAAAAATTAGTTATTTATT
>QYSG01009636.1:0-11181 GCA_003988875.1 Lachnum nothofagi
TTAGATTTGGCATATTCCGAGCCATCAATGGTATGAATGAGTAGAAGACAGGACGGGCAGGCGTAACGTCGATGTTCAAGAAGGTAACATTTTCCGCGAGACCAATTTTCGACTGGGGGTGGGTAAGAAGCTGCAGGTATTCCAAGTGGCTAGTGTCCTGGTAAATCCTAGATAGAAATCAGATAAGTATGATGTTCGAGTTCAGGCACATAGGCTCCCGCTGGATGCAAAATAACAACGCTAATTTCGAGCGTCACAGGCGGAGTGAGGCACTGAAATAATACTTGTTGAGTATTACATTTAATGTACGCTACGAGACAGGATGTAGGGCTCTGCCGTTATGAAACAAGTTGTTGTCGAAAGAAGTCAGGGATTGTGATAAAAACAGTAGATTTCACATACCACAAGTCCACAGACAAGGATCGTACGCGGCGTACAGTATCGACAGAGAGGCTTTGAAAATGATCGTAATGCTTTGGCGAGAGAAACACCCAATTGACTCTATAACGCACTTCCAACGCTTCGTAGTACATTTGTTTATGTGTTCGAAGACCTAGAATGAGCGTGGGCGCGAGGGGTGGCCCGTATATCAACCAAGGCGGCTCGGAAAATTCCTGTTTTAGGCAAAACTCGAATATGAGAAGCCGGATCTCGGTCGGGAACTCGAGGAGTCGGGAGAGGATGGGACGGATGGGCTTCGGCTGGGAAACCTAGCATTTAGTTAACATGGTTTACATGTCTAGAATTGGTAGACCGTATTAACCTTGAACGAAGTAAAGGCAAGAGTCAGCGACTCCAGTGGGTCCGAGTCTTCTCCAACAGCGACGGTGCTGATTTCTCGGGCCTTGGACATCTGAGACATTGTCAGTCTCCATGGAACACAGATTAACTGATAGAAACTTACCTTGAGGAGGCGATGAAAAGCTTTGCAAAAGCCCAACGAAACGCGAATGAACCCAAATGCTGTAAAACAAATTGGATAGGAATTTTCTATCCATTCGTCGTATGGTATGGTATGGTATTGTGATTACGTCCAAAGGGCATGGTAACCGGCCTCCCGTAGGGCATGAGGACGTGCTAAGCTCAGGATTTATATACACTTGTGGTGTTGTACGCTGGCACACAGGCAGTCGTACACAGAGTCTTAGTCTGGCATCCAAAAACACAGGTTCCCTGCCCGTGAAGCTATTCCCACGGGCCTCCCCTGCCAAAAAGACCCTCCAAACCAAGCCCGGGTCCCTAATCCCGCGGTGTTGCAGTGCCCCTGACCTGAGAAAGCAACTTATAAGAAAATGTATGCCTAAAGGCTTGATGAGTGTGCCTACTCCTACAATTTATCCGTTCGTCGTGCTATGACGGATGGAAGAGTAGTGGTTGAAGATGACTCCCAAAGCTGATCTTGGTGGTCAATTATGGAGGAAGGGAGCTATGAGTCACGGATCGATGATTGCACCGCTTGGCTCGACTTCGCTGGGAAGGTGAATGAGAGGCTAAGACGCGAATTCACACCACCGGATGAGAAATTTCGTCAGCGGAAGAGAGACCATGTGAAGACGTTGCTGGTATTGGAAGGTTGCGGCTTGGCAAGTTCATTAGAAGTCGTCATAATAACACCACGAAAGTCTTTCCTCCTACAAGACATCCTCCTAATATCGAATCGAAAACAGTAATCATGATGCCAAACTCACCCTTCGCGGCTGCCCTCAACAACCCGCGCTCCCCGGCCCCTCTCAAATCCCACTATCAACATCCGCGACCGTCACATTCCTTACCACACATCCCACTGCTCCCTCTCCACCCTCAAGAATCCCTTTCACCCAAGCCATCGCCCTCTGTTCTCCGTTTGTCAGCTCATCTACGTGCCCGCCGACTGTGTTCCTCTCGTATAGCACATTGGCGCCCATGGCACAGGTTCTCTCCACATACGCATCTGAGTCCCCGACTAGCGTGACCTCGTCGTGTATCGCCTACGAGTGCTTCTAGTTAGCATCGCAAGAGGAGAATGAGAATTTTGATCCAACCCAGACGGTGAGTCTGGACATATGAGCGCACGCAAAAAGCAGTACTCAATGTCTCATTCATTTTGGGACTTTGACCTAGCTTACGTAAAGCTATGTTACAGTGGCTCTGGGTAGCGCTTTTGATAAGGTGTACGCAAATAAATGCTCTAGGCTCTTACCTTGTAAACGAAAAGAGGCACCCTCGGCACACCATGATAGGTCATGACCGAGTTCTGCTGGAAAAGCGGCTTGATGAGCGGAGACTGCCAGATAGCAGCACCATTGACGAAATAGTCGTACATGCTCTGGTTGGCGTAGTAGGCATGGGCTTCGGTGTAGGACATGTTTTCCACTGCTAGGAAGCCTGTTTTGTTGAATGACCTGATACCAGGTTAGTACCGATCGATACCAAAGCAAGACTCTGGGTCTGAATTTGAATGTCTCGGGAATTCTGAGAGATTTTAAAAAGGCTGGATATCTCGCTCACCCTATAGTCTTGAGCTGGCTGACTAGATACGCGTAGGAGTCAGGATACTGCTTTACCACGCCTAGTATGCCCGAAATAGCATGGCTGGCCCATATCGTGTCCTGAACAGAATCAAAAACATCCGTCGCGTTCGGAACAAGGCCGCCCAGCGCGGCACCACTAATATTAAGCTCTGGCGCATACTGCTCCTGGAACTCAAGGGCCCACTCTGAGGAGATAGAGCCACCAGAGTAACCCCAGAGCGCGATACGAGAGTCTCGAGAGATGCCGAGACTAGCCGCTTGGACAGCGCGCAGAGAATCGAGGGTAGCGTGTGCTTCGAAGATGCCGGCGCCGTTGTAGGCATCGGGTCCTTCGAAGTCGGGCACGCTGACGTACCAGCCGAGGCCGAGCGCGTTGCTGATCGTTGGGAAGGGAGAGGTGTAGAGAGCGTAGCTGGGGCTGGAGTCGACATCGACGGAGTTGTAGGGGAATTGGTAGGAGAGGAGAGGAGGAGATGTGAAATTGGACGTGTTCGGGGGGATGTAGAGAGTTGTGACGGACCACGCGGGCTTATAGAGGCTGTTGGTGGTGCGGTAGAGGATGTTGTAGGCTGCTGAACAGTTTCTAGTCACGGAGGTGAGGTTACCGGGTGCGTGGCGGATACGTAGGATGGTTCCAGGGGGTGTCAACTCGAAGCCTTCCGGAGTGGTGTACCATGGATCCTGACTTGGAGGTAATGGAATGGAGGAATAGTCAATATCACGCCTGGCGGTATTAGAAACGGGAGAGGCTGATGCTGAGGATATTGTGACGAGAATCGCCCAAGTGAGAAGAATGATTCCGTAGATCATCTTGACGAGTGTCAGAGACAATTGGCAAAAAGGTGTGGAAGACAAAAAAGCAATTAGAGAGAGAGAAAAACGGGCAAGGCGAATTTATATGCAGCTCATCCCCGCTTCTTGATCTTCTGCCATTGTACGGAGAGATACCCCTGACTCTATTAGGTGATAGAGACTCCTGTACATGAGATGACTGGATTATTCTATGGCAGTGGAACAATGCCAGCGCAATAAACCTTGCTCGTCGAAGGAAATTTCCCTTTCTGCATCTATACTCGTGAGAGCGGGAATTCTGAACCATAGTGAAAGATCGCCCTAGCGAATGAAAACCAAGAATGCGTATGAAAAATTCAACAAATCAAGACAGGGGCAAGCTATAGTTAACTTCAATTCGTATTCGTATCCCCAGCAACTGGTTTCGGCCCCATTTCTTAACTCCGTAATGTCCACTGTCCGCCATCAAAACATCTCGGGACCGAAGACTCATCGACGGAGATATACACTTGTAAAAGCTGTGCTGGCTTGGAAATGCCATTGACTTCAAAGCTTTGAGTCCTTAATTGAACGAGCCCCTGAATGCGGCACAGATCGGGGTTAGACATTAGTGCGAGAAAACGAACACCAGATCTCAGCTCGTCAGGCTGGAATATTCGAGAGCTGGGCAAGGCTACGACCTCGATGGTTCTTATTCGGAATCGCACTTGCGTAGGAAGACTAAAAGGCAAAATGGACGCCAAATAGCTAGGACAATATTCATAGAAGAGAATTCCGCTTCAACCTGGCTAGGGTGAAAGACCACAACTTGTAGAGTGATCTCCTCGGCGCCTTAATATAATATAGACATAAAGCCGCAGACATCGCGCTATGCCTACCATCCTAACAGCCAGTCTACAGTCCATACGTATCCCCGCTGCTGCCAGACATCGAGCCATCGGCCGTCTTCGAGCGGAATACACCTGACAACGCCGCCCATATGCCTACATCCCCAACGCCGTATAATACACCCTCGAATATCAAGTCTCGTATCATCTTCGTGCCCGTCGTTCCCGCCTCCCTCCCCATCACCAAAACTTCCACCAACTCCCCGTCCCCCCTTCCTTTCCCATCCCCTCCACACCCCCAATCCTAACCTCCAGCTTCCTCGCCCTCTCCTCCTCAACCACCCGCCTCTGCTCCGCTCCCTTCCGCTCCCTCTCAATCCTCTCCTGTATCTTCGCTACCTCCCAAACTATCCAAGAAACATCAGCACAGATCCATTCTCTCCATATAATAAAGTCTACAGCCTCTCCCCTACCCTACCCGATTTCCTTCCCTCCCCTTCCTTCCCCATCCCCGAAACCAAAGGGCGACAACGTACTTGGTTTATCAGATTTCGAATATTGTTTAAGCTGCGTAACGAAATCCTCGAAGTCCTGCTGTTTCTCAGCGCGGTTTTCGAGGGAGCGTTTTTGGAGCTCCGGGTTGTAGCGCAGGAAGAGCTCGGCTTCGGTGGGCTGGACGTAGTAGATGAGGGCGGGGCCGCCGATGCAGCAGATTCCACCTCTGGATGGAGGTTAGAAGGTATGGAAAAGGATGGTAGGGATGAGTGAGAGGGATGGGAGAATGGGTAGGGGAGGGGGAGGGACGAACGCGAGGGCCATTTTGGTGTACATTGCCCAGTTGGTGGGTTTGGGTGGCATGGTGTGGGAGGGGATTGGAGGGTTGGAGGTTGAGGGGTGGGGTTTCAGGAGGTGAGGTTTAAGATGGATGGAAAAGGAGGTAGCTATTCGAGCATGTTCCAAGCGGAGTCCGAGAATGAGAATATGCGGTGTTTGAGAACTACGTTTAAGTCCATTGCAAGCTGGGCGAAGTGCTCGTTCAGTGATGATGTTGATATTTTATCTGGTGACCGAGAAGTCCATTTACCGCAGCTGTGGCTGTTGTGGCTGATTGAAGAGCTTCAACCAATCGGAGATAAATCATTGGTAAAACTTTGTGTATTGGAAATTTAAAATAGTCCTACTTGAAATGTCCTTTGTTGAGAATATAAAGATCAGAAATAGATAGTGATTTGATTTCAATAGTGAGGTACGTGTAGGGAGTGTGGCATGCGATGTAGCCCTTCTAAACGACATGTCGGTCTCGCATTCCTTTTATTTCTGTTGATGATTAACATCGGAATTCGCAGTAATCTGTGAGACTTCTGGTACTGTGGCTTCTTTGGAGCTTAGTCTGTTGTAAGATCACCTACTTCATAAGATAGGTAACTCGAGCACGAAGGTAACGTTGCGCTCTTCTCTCGTCATCCTCTACCTCCAATGCCAAGATGTCCTCACCATCCCAAAACTTCATTCCATCATCCTATGCCGTGCTTCTCTCCGGGACCCACGTCACCGGCAAAGAAACCCTCGCCGTCTCCCTCTCCCAGTCCCTACACTGCCCATGGCTAAAAGCCGAATCGGCGCAGAACTCCGCATCTCTCATTGCTCGCTCACAAGCCTAGAAAGGCTTGAACTACGGCGAAGTCTTCGGATTACGGACACGAGCGGCCAAGTCCTAAGAAGGTGGTAACTAGCCCCAGGAGGCTAGGAGTAGACTGCACGGCGCTTTTGACTTGTCATGCGATGCGGAAGCCTGAGCGAGATGCAATCCGGGATGTCATGCTCGCGCACTCGACTCAGCCGATCTTTGTGATTTTGCAGATTTCGAAGGAGACGCTGTCTGGGAGGACGTTGGGAGCAGAGGAGCCTGACTTGGCGGAGAGGATCATGGAGAGTAAGATTRCTAATATTRAAGTGCCRGCTRAAGAGGAGAGGGATGCTATTGTGGTTGACTCGATGCGGGATGTTGATTTATTTGCRGAGATCGAGRAGAGAATAAGTCGGCAACTTTTGGGTTTGTGAGGTYCAGAGTCAGTAGCTCGTGCTGAGCACAATTGCCAATCATCTAATCTCAACCTCAACAACCTCCGCCTCACCGCGCCTAACGGCCTGTAGAACCTCTCCATTCATGATCCCCACCACAKCGSAATCCCCYACAAAATCATACCACTCGCCTCGTTTTCGCAGAATCACAGGAGCTTTATGTCCCTYAAGAACAGCAACTACATCTCYARCKTCTACATCCAGCGGCCCGAAACCGACGTATCCTTTCTCCGTATGGAAAGCCCGCATCCCATACCGCAATTGCCTSGAGCGYGCGACATAAGAYTCGCGGTGAGCAATAGGCACTTTTATTAGAGGGCTCTTCRTAAGACGGAGGAGATGTTGTAGCTTTTGGTAGCCGTRTTTGACGGCCCAYGGTTGAGTGATGTTGGCGAAGAARTTGGCTTCGTAGCTACGRAAAAGCGGGGAGTSAGGACGTAGGTCGCGCATGTTGTCGTAGCCGCCGAGCCAAAGCGTGATGAACGCCTGGAAACGGGAGATGCCGGAGGGGTAGACGAGGTCGTTKGGGTTAAAGACGTCGATTTGGGAGGCYAGGTCCCATTCTGTTAGATCCCAGCCGCTTTTGGACTCCGTGCGTGAGATGGTATCCCAGATGATTGCGGGCCCGCGGAGGTGTTTGTGGTTGGTKATTTGCATGCTGAGTCCGTTGGAAGAGGGGAAGGCGTGAGATTGAGGGTATCTGTGGAGGCGGATCTGTGCTGGAGGCGGGAGTCGCCAGTCTGGTACCCAGGACGGCCAGTCTGAATTTGTTGAATCTTCTGACGAAGAACTATGCCTTGTGCCTGCGAGCGATAGAATGTCTACGGGGCTATCTGGAGACTTTGCGTCGAGACAATGCCGAGCGACTTCCAGATAGACGTCAGCAACTGTCGTATCTTGGCCATAATCGGGTACTATGTCTAGGTGAAGCAAGCCTAGAAGCCCGTAGACGTGATCTCGGGAATCTGTTGTTTGATAGTGCTCTAAGAATATGCGCGCTTTCATGAATCYAGAAATGCCTTCYGATATGCGGGTGACTTGATTCTCCGGTTGAAGATGTCGAGTCCGGAGCTCTGCTAGTAGGCGAAGCTGAAACACACATTCCTTTAGTCTCATCCATATGTTAAGTGGTATAGAATTGGGAAGCCCATGGGGCAACGTGGTAAGCATAATGACAGTTCTGCAAAAAGAGTCTGCTTCTGGCAAGTCCATGAATTYCTCGCCACACAATAGTCTCAAGTTCAAAGCGAGGACCASTTCCTGAACAATCCAGATTCGTCTCCAGAATGGGCGTTTGAGCAAGAGTAGCAGTTTCTCCAACTTATCATTTGATTGAAACTTCTCGCCATTGGCCATCGTGTATGTTCCATTTACCATGAGGATCTCTGGCACCCTTCGAACCCAATCATAGTTGTCGGGGTACCCTATCGTTTCTCTGAAAAGTGTTTCCAGAGTCCCGAGAGCTTGGCTGCCTCCATTGTCATCTGGGCCAAGCCAGGCGATGACTCGCTCAGCTTTGGAGTAGATAGTCTTCATGAGTAAAACCTGCTGATTCCGCTCTGGAATGTCTCGCTGGTTGATGCCTGCCTCAGATATCAGAACCCAAGCAATTGAACTAAGACGGTAGGAGAGGTACAGATAGCATCTGCCCAGATGATCACTTCTCCGAAGCTCTTCCGTATTTGACGGAGAGCGGAAACCAAGTTGGTGGTCACGGCGAAAGGAATGCCATTCACGATGATCTCCTCAGTGATCGAGGCATTACCCCAGACGTATGAGAGGGCCAAGTAGGCTCTACTGGGCTCGGGGTCGAGCGCCATGACCTCGAGGGAACATGATAATTGYGGGTCATTATCTAACAGACTTGAATGCAGAAGGAGAACTCGCGTTCGAGATATGTTCACGGGCAATCGTTCGTAGACCAAACGGCATGCTTGGAGCCGGGCACTAGCTTCCGGAAACTTGATTCCTTGCGAGATGGATGAATCGTACTCCAAGTCCATRTYGGACTATTAGATGTTTGGACCGTGAAGAATGCATTACTTGGWCCTCTGGGATAGAGTTTTCTCGCGTGGGCAGAGTGGCTGGCCATSCCGCGCTGAGTCGTTCGTCACGTGTYAGTCTCAARCCGTGTCGAGGTGAGGSAACTAGTTGCTTTGAAAGCTTGATTATCTAAGTAACGTTGGAAAGATTTCAAGCATCAWGATGCAACATGGCCYATCAAGATGGTGTYGAGYGTTGACCTGGTGACTTGCAAACACAGCATTGGATGTGTGGCTGTGCARAAGTGTGGCTGCGSTCCGTAGGGAGCTGAGAAGTGTGGCGTCAGGAGGATCATCAGCCGTTAAGCGTTCCAGAATGTTTCCATCTCCTGCACGAAACGCGCCGTCTGAATGGCCAGCACCKGTCARCCTGCTATTAATATGCACAGCCCYRGCAGCGCACAAACGGCATGCACCGTCCCYGTTGGATACCCTTCGGCCGACGCTGTGGTAAAGCASATCAGACAGGCCTCCAATGTCGGGTTTGGAAGGAGGTGAGGGCCGTTCCAGGACACCACGTTTGACAATCTGCCTTCTCCCGCCAATTCTGCCCAACTATCCGATGCAACTTCCTTGCCAGACGAGTTTCTGTGCATCATGTTTCCGCAAGCTGGCTGCTGGCTGCCCTGTGTAGCGGCTTCGAATTCAGGTTCACCGTCCAGACTAAGTCTCCCAGGTGAAGAAGGTCCAACGCGTACAATGCACCACAGGAAATCTTGAATTGCTCCGCCATTTCTCTCTCCTTGATGACGAGAGAGYAAATGCGAAGTCCGCCAGTGGCCACACTGCTGTCCCYGSCATTAGCTGAACGTTGGAGCCCCCGGCCGAATCTGAAACGCGTGAGCAGATCAGCAAGGCCGTGTTCATGCCACTGCCGGGGCCCGGAGTCATTACTGCAATRTTAATGCTGTCAACACTTAATGCAACCAGTCACAGGCCAAGACTGTGCGATGAATGCAAGATTTCAAGAAAAGTTAAAAACAGYGTAATATTGTCAGAAACYGAAAACAAAATTAAAGTGAGGTGAGCACATACACACACAGAGAGAGAGAGAGGACTGTRAGATCCCTCGGCTGCCCTAAGCGTCCCAAGTCGGCGTGCTCAGCCCCCACCTCGAGTGCGCTGGACCTGCATCTGCATCTTCCCACGGACTCTCAAACTACCGGCCTCCATCCATAACCTCATCCTTCGTCCTCGAGTCCCMAAACCGCGTTCCAACTCCGRCGATCTCAGCCTCCTGCCTCCTGCCTCCACMCAAACTGCMAACACTCCTTTTTCGCGCGGCAAACCTTGCAGTGCATTGTCATACCCAACCCGAGMAGCCATATTTCAGCCGCGAAACACAGGTGTCACGCATACAACAACAAACTCCCGACGAACTGCTGTCCATAAGCCGCACGCGARAAAAGRRAAACAAYATATTYCCTGCCTGGTTTCACTCATGGCCTAGCTGGCATTTTGYGTGGTTTGTGAATAACACYGRCCTACCAAGCTTCTGTCCACTGCGRAAAAAGATATCCTCTCGAGCGCAACCGTTGTTTTGAGTCGAGGAGCTCAGCTCTCGAGAGGACACCATGGCGTACGATCAGAACTTCTATCAACCACCGCAAAGGCCATATAATGGGAGAGCAGCGCAGCGCCCAGGTCCTCCGCAGAGTTACAACCAACCCCCACCCCCGCAGCAATATCCTCAGCAGCAATACGATCAATATGGACAAGATGGCTACGGATATGACGATTACAATAATGGTTACGCACAAGATTATGATGGAGGCTATCAAGACATGAATGGTGGAGGAAGGGGGAACGGCTATCCACCAAATCAACAGAACTATCCACAGCAAGATTATTACCCACCGAACGGTCGAGGAGGAGGTGTGCCTCCCAGAGGCAGAGGAGGGCCACCGATGCAAAGGCCACCGACGTCAGAGGGGAATCGAGGAGGATACGGTGGCCCTGGAAGAGGGAATCCAAACGGAGGGCCCCAAGGCCCTGGCAGAGGAGGTAGACCGGCAGCTTTGGAAAGAGGACCTACCTCTGACCCTGGACGTGAGTTCAAAACATGTAAATGACGGGCATGGTGCTAATAAGTCAGTAGAGAGACAGCAGCGAAAGCCTCTGAAAACACCGCCCATGTCTCCAGATGGCCCTGTATCAAGTTTCGATAGCCCGTTCCCTTCATTTCCTGGCTCAAAAAAGAAGACWTCGATGTCGGAGGAGCAAGAGATTATGCAGAAAATGGCGAATATGGAAGTSGGACCTGYGCCTAGAAAGAGAGGCGGCACCAAGGGAAGTCGAGGCGGATATCCCATGGATGGTCCAACAGATGATTGGGGACGGCCTTCTCTAGATGGCGGGATGGGTGGTACAGATGACTGGGGCCGCCCTTCAATGGAGAGTCAAAGGAGACCTGGTCCTAATGGTTACGGGCGGCATTCTGCTGACAAYCCATCAAGTCGTCCACCGCCTGGTGATCTTGGACGCCCATCATTAGAAAATGGAAGAGGCATGCCGCCTGGAGGCTAYCCTCCACGAGGACCGCCCCAACAAGGATATCCACAACCAAGAAGAGGGCCACCTCCAGGACCTCCAGGCCCTGGATACGGAGGCCCGCAACAAAATGGCTATGGAGATGGGTATGATAATGGCGGGTACTATGACGATGGTTATGGGCAGGATCAAAATTTTGGACCACCTGGGAGAAGCATGACTATGCCCGATAAGCCACCTCCTATGGGGATGGGTCGCCAGCCGCCTATGCCTAGACCCATGAATGGACAGGGTCCTGGTGGTCCGAACGCCCCTTTAAACGGCCCCAATGGTCGTGGRATGCCCCCGAGACCTTCAACTGCAGCAGGGTCTCGACCACCACCAAGGCAATATCCCAATCAGCCACCTCCAGTAGATCCTTATGCGAATGGTCAAGAA
>QYSG01009669.1:0-42426 GCA_003988875.1 Lachnum nothofagi
AGCAACTCATGGCACTGATATGTCCATTTGGTTCTTTGGAAATGGGGACACATTGACCTCTGAGGAGAAGGAGATCATTCAAGAATGGCTCAAACCTGTTTCGTCATTCATAAAAGGAGAACGTATGGAGTGGGGCACCAAGGCAGTGGATCACGTGAAGCATCTCACGGCTGAGGGAGAAGTAGTGCTCAAGGAGGATGAGTGGTGGACAACGAAGCTACCGCTGTGGGACTTGACACGAAAAGCAACCACCCCGATAGGAAAATTGGGGGAGTCTAAGCTCTAAAAGAACACTACACAGGTTCGATACTATCTATATTGTACAGAAGATCGAATCAACCATTACCACGTTTCTACCTTCTCTACAAACTTCTAGCTCTCTATATCGACCTCCACATAGAGTGCTTTAGCCAGGTCCTGCGCGAGCTGAACGGCTTTCTAAATCTCGGCCTTCCCATTCCCCAAGTTCCGACTACCGTACATATGTCTACGAAGGATTTAGCTCGGTGAGTCATCAACTGGACAGCATCACTCACCCCTTCGCCTGCGGGGCAGCCGAGCTCACATAGCACACAATAAACTCCATCAGCCCCGTCTCCTTCGCGTTCAAGATCCGCTCCTCGGCCATCAGCTCCCCATAAATACTCAGCATCGCGAATTGATCGAGATCGCCCCCGGACGACAGCGCCATGTTCTTCTGCACACGAGCCGAGACCTTGCCATACACTTGATTAAAAAACGCAAGCCCGCGCTTCTCGAGGTCGGCTGCTGGGTGATCGGCTCGTAGCGACTTGTCGGCCTCGAGGGCCTTGCCTACTGATGGCGAGACTTCGTTTACGGCGGAGTGAAGGGCGGCTAGGCAGTTGATTCCCTGATCAAATGTCAGTAATAGACGATGTAGTGACGTATCATAGTACTTTTGGAAACCCAGCTAGAGGACTAGATTTCAGCAATCCCTCTCTTATCCGCCTTGCAATTGTCAACTGCTTCTGCTCATCGTTCACTTCACTCGCGATGTATTTCCAGAGCTCTGTAATGTGTTTTGGTGATGAGACTGTCTCGATGATAACTGCAGCGTATACGAACCATATTGAGCTGGTTGGCTCTGAGAGATCTTTCGATACCAATGGAGAGATGATTGATCTGAAGTCAACAGAAGACATCATTGGATGAATGATTGATTATACAAATGGCTTCAATACATGTCTGTATATATCTTGCTATGTTCAGAATCTCTGCGGCAAGTATTTGATATCCTTACCTCTCGTTAAGTACCGATCGAATTGCATGAACATAAAAAAAGGAATCACCGGCCGTAATTGTAGACTCYGTGTCATTGACAGAATTGAGGCTCGCCGGCAATATTTTTATCCCCCGCTGTGGCGTCAACCATCACCTAGCGTGAATCTTCTCGGCCATTCCTGCTGTCCGGGCACGCCCGAGCCCCGACATCTAGTCGGCTGATGACGGTAAGGAAATATGAGGGCCGATGMCGCGGGACCTGGATTATTTGTCTTTGAGTGCAGAAATATTACTGCGTCCCCGTGTCGAAGGTAAGTACACTCTCAACTCTTATCGTAAGTGAAGTATTTTTTCTGAAATCAACCACCAAAACGCCCAATGCAACGCATAGCTAGGATTTCCGCTTCTGCCCCTCTGTATCCGATGCCCTACATCGCTATGGCAAAGGCTCAGCACTGATGGTTGGYGGCTTCGGACTTTCTGGMATCCTAGAAAATATAATCGAATATGTCCACGAGCAGCCCGATATCACAAACCTCCGTATCATCTCTACCGAAGCCGGGACGACAATTGGAGGCTGGGGATGTTGTACGAGAAAGGTAAGATCTCGATAAAATGGGCGAGCTATATAGGAAGGGCRAAGATGATGGAGAAGACATGCGAATAACGTACGTTGCTGTGCGGTTGGAATCCCGGCTTTTTATTCCGTGACTAWATAGAAGGAAAAGCTTCAGCAATGAGGCCATGGCGTCTTACATTAATTACTTCTTCCCAGACCTCTTTACGCTACATTTTTCTCTCGCTTGTTGCTAAAAGCTTCAGCACATGCTGAGAATCAGCCTCAAAAGTCTCTCCATGCCACTGATCACCCATTTCGAATTCATAAACGACATCTGGCTGTTGCCYAGTGAGGACATCAAATATCTGTGTCGAAAACTGTCGACAGACATCCCGCAGGAAAGTCCCTCTCAATTCCCGAAGAACGCCCAAGAACACTGTCAGAGCATCAGAGTTCAACTTCTCGAACCTGTAAGCCATTAGAATGATACCAGCTACCTCATTAGAAGCAGAAGCTTACTGTTCGATAGATATCCCAAATTCCCCGCCACTCGGGATAAGCGCTAGAATACCCACTGAGAATTGCTGCTCGATTCGATACCAGTTGCGAGCACAGCAAAGACGAGCTTTCAGCTTTCCTCGCTTTCTCGCATACTCACCTGTCTTTTCTTTGGGCGAGTCTTTTGGGGGCTCCTTCAAGCTGGGGTATACCACACTCATGAGGTCAGACACTGCCAAGCTGTCTGCACGTTTCCAGGTTCCACTCTGTGGAGATTTCGTAGTCGCTTTAGGTAATTGGCTTTCCTCAAAACGRAGATTGTCGATTGCTGATGTATCATATAATAGCCTTCTTTTGCGCTTCGGCTGCCTCCTCTCCTGTTGATGGACCCGCTCCCTCTCATTCCTGTAATCCAGCAGCCTGACAAGGCAGTATCGCCGTAGGATGTGAGCAAGAGTAGAAGTTGCGTCCAGCTCATCGAGTACGCGTGAAAGAGTGGAGGGATCAGCTAATTCGACAGAGAATTGGAGACTGGAGGCGTGTCTTGCGAGCTTGACCGCTTCTGATAGCTGGAGAAAGGCATCGCGACTTGCGATGGCGTAGAACATTCGGGTGAGAAAGACTGAACATGCTTGGTCTTTGGTAGCTAGTCTACTTRTGAAAATGCATTCGACTGTGTCTATGGCTGGTAGTCTAATGAACATCTGTAGGGCGTTTGAGTAGAGCTGGTCGAGCCTCTGGGGTCTTTTGCTCTTAGACTTCCATCGCTTTCTTTGAACTGTTCGCGATTCTTCTCGAGATGTTTTGAGCGTACGCTTTTGAGGTCTTGATATTTTTGGCGGTGGAGATAGAGTTGAAATGGGGGTGGTGTCAAACATACTTTGTCCCCTGTCGTGACCATAATGTTCTTCTCGTTGGTCACTGTTGGAACTAGGGCTGTCGACGATGCAATGATTTGTCCTTGGCGTTGCGTAGACTGGAYCATGCTTTTGTGATTGTGACGGGGAGTTCAAATACTCTGACGGTACTGAAGCGAAACAATCGGTGGTGAGCGAAGCATCTAAGCTGTTGAAGGAACCAGAAAGGTCTCTCGGCGTTACCTAAATTGCTATCAGCGCATGTGCAGACTCTAACAGAGCGACATCGTCTCACAGGAACCTCATCTCCTTGATGATTGGCAGCAGGGGAAGTGACGGTCCCAGAGGACCCGCCATCCTGGACAGATGCTGCAGCTAGCGATGCCCCGCATGAGTATGGAGGTGACGGTAAATGCTCAGGCTCTCTTTGATCTGTGTAGGCAAATGTTTTCCACGGATCTTGAACATTGAGCTGCAGCTGTGGGAGCGAAACGAACGAAGTATCTGTGTCGAGGATCACATGGCCTTCTGTGAAGAAATCGGGCTGAATAGCATGATTGGTGGTTATTTCAAAGCCTAAAGCTATCGCGCTAGACATGTGATCATCATCTACCAGCGACGTGTCACAAGTATTCGAGGCTTCAGAACACTGATAGTCGATATTTGGTGACGACCGGCCCTCTGGTTCTGGGGCATTGTTCAGATTTTCTAAGAAAATTTGAAGTTCTAAAAAAAGAGATAGTTTAGCTTCCTCGAAGTCAGAGCCGCTATAGTTAGTGAGAGTGCTTTTGATTTGCTCCTTGATGGACTTGACAGCTTAGTTTGTAGGTCAGTATCGTCTGTTTGTCAAGATTGAAGGCTTCTACAAACCTAAGTCGAGAGGCTCAAGTAGCATACTGCTAGTAGGTGTCATCCGACGGCTTTCCATCTCTACTGAAATGTACTTCAAGCAGAACTTATGCAGGTACCTGCCTTGTCATCTCCCTGAAGCCCAAAGCAGAATCACCCCTAACCCTCTCTGCTCGCCTCACCTTGTAAAACCCTCCGTGCTCAGGCCGCGACCACCGTCTTCGCCGTTCAGGAGAGTCTTTCTGCAAGTTACTTGGTAGCCTGGAGGGTTCGGGTTCGGGTCTACTTCGCCGCATACTGGTTATGTCCGAAGCACAGACGGTGGCGGCATGGATGGCATTGTTGGTATTACTTCGTTCCAGACGAAAAAATCACAAATCACAGACGCTGACGCCCAGGGTGGATTTCTATGGCAGGTCCTATTGAACACTCCCCGGTTTACTTCCCCCCCCCCTTTTCTTTTGGATTTATTTCGCCTGGGACGAAGTACTAGCAAAATTTGTCCCTGACGCTACTGATTGGACCTCGGAAGAAAACAGTCTGCGGCGAAGGGATTTCAATGTAGAGTACCAGGGTCCTTGACAACCGGAGAGTTCATGTTCTAAGGTTTGGGCACCATGCTACTCCATTTAATATGATTGAAAATCTAAAAGAATGATTAGTACGTGTTCATGCTGATACCATTGGCAACATCCAATGAACAGCTCTAGACTTCTTCGATATTCCCTCCCTGGAGCCTCAGACATGCCAAGTGAACAAATAGGAAGTTCTGTTTGATACGCGGAGTCCCCAGTTCTTTTCGGGACCTCGTAATCAGGGCTGAAGATTTTCAGGGTGGTTCAGACCCTTCGGAATCGGAATGTTGGGTTCATGAAATCCGGCATATAGCGCCCTGAATGATGAGTCTGGGGATCATGCGGCGCAGAGCTCGCAAGACGTGTTGAAGATCAACACGGGGATTACGAGCCAGTCAGACGATAGGACACGTATCTGTAAGGCCCAAACTTTAATCCCCGCTTATTTGATACATTTTYGGAGAGTCGATCCAACAAAAATCTGTTACGAATACAGCCTACTTATTGGGGCGACTACACGTTGATTTCAAAAACATCACCCCATCCCAGAGTGGGCCCTTGCTTTGACGAAACTACGAGGTGATGAATGCCGATGCCCTGAGAGCGGTGCAGAAAGATGTTCATTTGGGGCATTCACATGCTTTATGGGGAGTCTTCAAGCTGAAGCTCGTCCGACCGGGTGTCTCAGATGTTGAAGCGGTAATGCAGAGTGATACTACGTAAATCAATTACCCTATACTCGTACCTACACCACTCAGAACTTCCAGATCTTTTTGCTTTCAACCCCTTGCCAAGTCTCATTTCCTAAAAATGAAACAGGACATAAGTGAGTATAATTTTTCACATCCGAGGGAACTACATGATCAGTCTCGTTGAAGACGTTTGCATATTGGGACTGCATCCCTCATTCGCTAGCCGTCATTAATTCACAGTTCATAGGGCTCACAGGCACTTCTCACAATATGACTTACTTTAGATATGAGATCTTCATAAGGGAAAGTTTCAAATATGTATAATAAGTTAGTTCAGAGACACGTGCCATCATGAGATTTGTTGTCAAAGTCGGTCGAAGCACTTGAGAGTTTACAACTAGTTATACAAGCACTCTGACCAAGTCATCTTTCTTGCATGATGTTGATGAGCAGGCTCCTTACGTTCACTTCTCTGTGCAACTTTGAGTTGGATTCTCAAGTAATACAAAGCCTTCATTAATTACACGATTCTCGCCCAGCTCACTTCCCTCCTCATCTACATGCATTTCTTTGAATTGCGGTACTGACAGAAGCGATAATATACACTGTCAATGAATTATATTCCAAAGCCATCTTTTAGAAGTTTGTTTTGCTGTGCGAAACCATGAGTAGTGGAACTGTCGTATTGAGACGAGACAAATGAGGGCAATAACAATGGCTCCGAGCAGGGCAAGGTTGAATGAATGTTGAGAGCTCTCAAGGCTAGTCTTTGAGATCGTGATTCCTAATGGCTCAGTGCTTGGAGACATTGATGAAGCTGCAGCTAAAGTTATCCATGTTGGATTGGAAGTCGGAAAAGCGGCAGTAGCTTCTGACGAGAGAAAAGCATTCGTAGGCGTTGCCATTACCCCGTAGTCGTCCGTATTGATGCCATCTATTATCTTAGCTGGACCTCAATATCAGAAGGTGTTGGGCTGCTTACTCGAAATGGTCGAGTACGATACGCAATTCGACGTCTTCGGCCAGAAAGCCGGCCCGCTTGGAGTGATTGTTTGTCCGACTGTAAAGTAATTGAGGTTCCCGTCCACAGTATATGAGCCTATATATCTCTGCCTGAATGTTGAGGTAGACCCGTCGGCTTGGGGATACAGCCCGGGCGGAGCCGCTGCCTCACCCTCACATGATGTGAATGAGTCGATTGTTGAGATCGAATTGCTACGATCAAATTAGCATTGTTCGCTTCTAATGATACATGATAGGGAATTATGGATARAGTCATCGAGAATTCTCTTACTTGACAGCCATGACGAATTTACAGCCCATTTTGTCAAGCTCATGCTCGCACTGAAGCGCTGCGGAAATACCTCCCGTCTCCGCAGTGCACACACGTAGACAGAACTGTTTAGATGAAACCTGGTTATACGACAATTAGGCTCTGCTTTTCAAATATAATCAGGTGACTATACATACATACAACATCCACTCCTCGTAGAAGACATCTGAACCACTAACGTTGGAAGTGACATTGCCCCCAATCGGATTACCCAGACTCTGTGCGCCATGGGGGTCAAGCTCACCACCCTCATCGCCAGCGAGCTAAAGTGATGGCCATGTGATCAGCTTGATATAATCTGACAGAGGAATCGCCAGGTACCTACGATGTTGACCTTTGTCCTGTACCACGAGCAAATTAGCGGTATCCTGGCCAAAATGGAGTTTTGAGGCAATCCAGACCCCACCCCTCATTAAGAGAGCTCTCAGTTCTCAGRATCAGGTCTTTGATGGTAGTCATGGGAAGAGTAGAGTATGGAATAAAATCTCTCGAATTGCCTCAAGCTGCTTACCCGTCCCAGAAACCATGAATTTGTACATAGAGGGGAGTCTTGACAAACTGTAATATTACATCAGCAACTGTGTACTCGGTAGTATCTATAGTACTATCTTGCTTCTTGTTCCAGCTGAATGCAGGCTCACTTACATATGCGGACTTGATCGTACCATCTGGAATTATTCTTGCGTTRTTCCTCGGCTTCGTGCAGTAAGCCACGACACGGTCCTCAACATCACCTATCTCGCTACCTGGCTCTGGTGGAGCATACAAACAGAAATCATCCACACTATTGAGAGACAACAGCCGAGACATGGAGGACTGATCAATCTTCGAGCCTTTTGTGAGGGAAGCGGGTACGTCTGGGTTTGTGGGGCCATTTGGAAAGCTTGCGGTTACCTGCGCGAGGGACCCTTCTAGGAACAAAAGGCAGACAGCGACGGGAAGCATGATATTGAGAACAGAGAAGTAAAATTAGATATGCGTTAGGAATTTGGTTCTTAGATGTCGCATTGCATCCTTGGCGGCCCGGGAGTGATCCAGGGGGCATGAAGGGACGTGCATAAGAAATACGCGCTTCAGCAACAAAATATAGCCATTTCCTGTTAGAATTAGAGTTTCCGCCATCAAACTCTCTTTATGAATGCACAGCAAATGCATTGTACGTCAATATCTTCAATGCTAGTACCACTAGCTACAATCGCTACGTTGCTATTGGCAGCTTCATGGATTCTTCAAGTAAGGGAATTCCCTCTCCTGCATACCAATGAGCGAACTCATACATGCTTCCCTTATAAAGGAGCTACTTTACCGACAGACCTATCAGTTCCCAACGCCAGCCTCGAAGAATGGTGGTGCCCTCAGTCGATGTCATATGGCTTTCAAGGCTTCTCCTACCCAATGGAAGTTGCAAATTGTAGCGCCATCGACAATAGCTTCGACTACATAAATGCTGATTTTGCGCAAATGAAGCACGATTTTGGGGCATCGGTGGTCCGACTCTATTACGTGCTGTGTACAGAACCATTCGTGTTCGAGGATATCATCAGGGCGGCCGTGAACAACAACATGGCCGTAATCTTCCAGGTGTGGACGAATTTTGGTCAAGACGTGAGAAGCTCACCTTCAACGACTTAGAAGTTCGACACTGACAGCCTATAGGATATCTGGAAGACGTCGCAGCAAGCCATTTATGATTTCCTCGAGAACTCTCAGTATGCTCAAATTGCTCCATACGTTGTCCACTGGGCTGATTTTGGGTCTGAGCCAGTTTTTGACCATATGGACGGCGGCGCGGAACAGTTCGTGACTGATCTTGGGAAATTTCGCCAGACTATGCATAGATATGGTATTCTCGCCGGTATCAGTGAAGACTGGGACCGTCCGGATAGTATGAGTAACAGCAACAACTCGGGTCTGGGTCTCGTCGGATACGGTGTCAAGGCAAACTCTGACTATGCACACATCCACGTTATGCCTTACTACCACTTTGATGATCTTGCCTCCATGGCTTGGAGCTATATTGAGCGGCAGACGCTGTGGGTGAAACAGCATGTTCAGCTCCCAATCATGATCACGGAATCACAATGGGGTTGGGGTGAAAACGCCCATTCTCCTACGAAGAGAGATATTGGTGTGACTCAATATACTACTTTTTGGAAAGCCTTTGACGAGCATTGCCAGTGGTTCAAAGAACAGAGGGTTGGCTGGTTTCTGCATGCATGGCACCACGAGGGAACCTTCGATATTCTCTACCCCAACGGAAGCTACGTAATCCCTGGGTGGAGGCCAAGGGCGTGTTAGGGCATATTTTAATTAAATAGGACGGCATCAAGATTGTTAAGACTTATAAGATTAAGCCTTGTCCAAAGTGATGCTAGAAGGAGAGACCATGGCGAGCAYCTACGGACCTCCRTATCTATAGTCATTTCGAACTCATCAAGGCAAATTCTATCTTTGGAATGTATCCAAAAATTGATTGAACATTGATGAGTCATGTTTAAACGACCGACCTACGGCTACGTCGCAAATCAAATATCTTATGTAAGCCTGTATCAGCAACCGTCACCCAGGCCTGTTTCTTCGTACATCAATACTTAGACCCTCTTTTCCTCCATGACTGAGACAAGCAGATCTGTCGAGTCGATGTATTTGAAGCAGTGACTATGGTTTGTTCTCACTGCATAGTGCTTTTGGTARGTGTATTTTTCTTCAGCCAGCGATGTGATGTGGGATGAGGGAAGGTGGGGACACACTTGAACCATTGCCCACCTAGCGATCCGCCAAATGAAATTTACTTAYAGTAACGTCGAACAAAGTTATTTAGCTAAGCTAGTTGTGTATGGGTCACTTGGATTAATGACTTCTCAAGTTTTCGAGACCCCTTCATATGTTGCGCTTAAGGACCCAGACGTGGTTTCTGGTCTAGAGCAAGTTCCTAAGTAGGTAAGCATCGGAGTAAAAAATCTCGATTCCCGCCTCGCTCTGGACCCATCCAATTTCAAACTTTTGGYCAGAAATACCGACAACACAATACCAACAAGTTGGCTCTCATGGCRCAGACCCCTGAAAGCTGGACATCATCGTTGGCAGCAAGGCACTTAAGTTGCTGGTATTTGCCTTGTCCTGCAAACGAGCTTGAGAAGCAACCATACTATTTCTCTTTTGCAACACCATATGATCCAAACATTGGCTTCAGATATGACTTCGTGGCTCCAAGACGCCTCGACCCGTCGATCTCCATCGCCTTTTCGACACAAAAGAAGCTCRACTCGCCTTGAGGTTCTCGATCAGCATTTCAACAATGGCCCATACGAAGAGGATGCACTTCAAGTTCAGGCGGTTAGTCGTGAGGAGGCTCAGAGCCTCATACCGAGGCGAGGCTTGCCAGAACTTGCTTTTCGTTCAATGTTCTTCACGAATTGGGTCTTTCTTGCTCTTGGAATCTGGTCTGCATTTGAGGGACTTCGGATAAGAGATTCCAATGGCACTGAAGCTCTTTCATATCAAATATCTCCCAAAGCCTATACGCTATTCTGGTTCGTTTTCGCCATTGGAGGTACGTTCTGTCATACTCCGCAGGTATTTCATTAAAGCTTACCATTATGTTAGCATACAGAGTGTTCGAATACAAGAACACGCTATTTGGCAGATTCCGCCCTCATCTTCGTCTAATAGGCTCCAATGTTCCGAGCGTTGATATTGTTATATGCTGTTGCAATGAGAAAACAAGCATTATTCGGAATACCGTCTTAGCCGCTCTCGAACTGGACTACCCTTCACATCGATTTCGAGTTCTTGTCTCAGATGATGGCAATTCCAAGGAGCTAGCAGATTCTATTAAGGAAGTGGCCATGGAACACCCCAACCTGTATTACACTGCTCGAAAGAAAGACGGTCCGGCCAACTACAAGGCTGGGAACTTGAACCATGCATGCGGTATATTAGATGAACTTCCTTCTGGTCCCGCGGAAATGCTAGCAGGGTTAGATGCGGACATGATACCTGAAAAGAGATGGCTTCGTTCTCTCTTGCCTCATCTCATACTTGACCCGAGCCTAGGGTTAGCGAACCCACCGCAGGTATCTCGTCAAGAACAAAAATGCTTACATGTTTACCGTTAACTCAGGCCTCAGGTGTTCTATAATACCCCATTAAATGACCCGCTTACTCAGTCGCTAGTCTTTCCTGTTCGAAATCTTGAAATCGTTAGGGATATGRCTGGCGCTGCAGTATGCAACGGCTCGGGCTGGGYGATGAGAAGACGGTGCTTGGACCAAATTGGCGGCTTCCCCTATGAGTCCCTAACCGAGGACATTTACATGTCAGTAATACTTCTTCGAGCAGGCTGGAAGACGGCATTTATTCCCGAGCCATTGCAGTACGGCTTAGTCCCAGAGACTTTCTATAGCCATGTCCGTCAATTCACGAGATGGGTAAAAAACCGCCCTCAATTTGGAATTTTATTGCTGATTACGCTAGAATATTGGTTTCGCTCAGATTGGTATGCAAATGCACTTTTGCTGGAACCCATGGAGAGCTGGCCATCTTTCTATTGGGCAGAGATATAGGATTAGCATAAACCATATTAATGCTTTTCTGCCAATAATCAGCACCACTACGGCAACTATTTTTGTTTTCTGCCTTGCATTCAGTCCAGAAATTCTTCTCAAACTGATGGAAAAGTCTTTTCACGAATTGACTCAAGCAGAACGAATTCTAAACCTCCAGCTTTTGATATTTTGCTTTGATATGGTGTCGACATTTCAGAAAGCCACCTTCCAGGGGCTGGTACCTACACTGGCCTCTAGAAGTAGCGGCACTTGGATGGCTCCATGTAAGCCTAACTCTACTTATTGTCTATGGATGTGGATGTTGATACTGGATAGATTACACGTACGAACTGCTCAAACTCCTTCCGTTATGGCAACTTTCTGGAAAGAAGGCAACGTTTACTGCCACTGGGTCAATCAAACGTAAAGTGTGTGAACGAAATGTYAAATTTCGATCTCCATTAATGCAACGGTTACGAGCGGTCCTCTGGGATAGTTCAGCCATAGCTCATTTGGGTTTGACTGTCCTCACATTCTTTGGACTCTTAAGGAGTTACATTTTAGTTTCGGATAACTGCACACCGACGGGGAAAAGTATTTACAGGGACACGMTCCTCGTTGAAATGCTGTCTATTCCCACTGTGGAGCTTGCCATTGCCTATTTGGTTCCAGTGCTATATGCCCTCTTTCCCCCTACCGTGGAAGACGAGGACACGCTGCTCCGGTCYGAGGGGCCAACCAACAAGTACTATGACTTCACAAAGGGTTTAACTACACGATACCCGATTAATTCATACCGAGAATATAGGTGGAGCCCATTGAGAGATGTGCACAGCTATCTGTATTTCGCGTCAAGATTCTATATCGCTTGGGTCCTACTCAGAGTCCGTTAACTGGATTGATTTGCTCGTATTTTAGCTCCGTATAAATTATAAATGTACTAGAACCCACAGCTCGGGCTTTGCTCTTGAAACATGTCCTATTTACGTATTTCTTCGAAAGTTTTGAGTGCACTTAGTTTGTCAAGTCGAGGCGTATCCAGACATACCCATCTTCCTCTATAACTCAGTACATTCACCATCGGCTTCCGCGCTGTCATCGCTGAAATCCAACTCCGTTTAAAATATCGTTAAATCCCTGTCCAGGCGTTCTCAGCACGGACAGTAGCTTCAGGAATTAACTCCTGCGCCAGGTCTGCTTATGTAGAACATAAGATCATCGCTCCCTACGGTCATAGATTGTGTTCGACAACCATCAACATGGAAATGAGGTGGCTCAAGTTTCTCCAACGTATCCTGCTTTCARTTCTGTTTCTGGGAGTTCTGTAAGTCATAATTTCATGAATCCTACACTTCCTTTTAGGCTTATATACTAGGTATTCTGCGCTTATTCTACGAAACACAGGATCCAACGAGTTAGATCTTTACCCATCTCTTCGCCAACATGATCCTGTTCCTTTCGGTGAGTCATATATTCCAAAGAAATCTTCTGTGACTTTACAATATCGTGTTCTCTGACAGTCAAGATAGGTGAAATGCTGAATCATTGTCATGATCCACATTTAGTTGCACTGACGTTTGATGACGGCCCTGGAGTGTATCTCGATGAGCTTTTCTATCATCTCAAGGCCTATAATGCAACTGCTACATTTTTTGTCAACGGACCCAGGCGGCTTCATGCCGTCGAAACACAACGCCTTAAACGCATACATGCGGCAGGTCACCAAATAGGCTCCCACACGTTTGTTGATACCAYCTGTCATTCCCATATCTCGTCTGCTAACTTGTTATTTACCAGTTTCGGTCACCGGAATCTCTCAAGAATCTTTCCATCTCAGATTGCCGACGAAATGGTATTTTTTCTCAACTGATATAAGCTGTCCCAGTTAGCACGAGAGCTGACGGAGTACCTAGATCGGTCTGGAAATTTGGTCTCAAAAGGCACTTGGACTGAAGCCTAAGTTCGTCAGACCCCCTTTTGGAGACTGTGACGAGATGTGCAAGAGAACAATGGGCAACTTGGGGTACCATGTCGTGAAATGGAATCTCGATTTAAGGGATTGGGAAAATCCAGACGTTACGTCGCCACTGAAAGCCCTTCAATTAATTCGCGAGACAGAGGAGTCGCTATCTGGAGGTGCAATCATTCTACTTCACGAGACAATTCTGTCGACGATTGAACATGTTGTTCCAGCTGTTCTAGAATATTTCACGAACAAATCTTACAGGTTTGTGTCTGTGGCCGAATGCCTGGGGGGAAACAGTGACCATTGGTACAAGTCATGAACCAAGTTTGATATCCCACCATATAATAATACGTATGTGCCCTCTGTTGCTGACCTCTTCGGGTTTGCAATGGTTCTTGGTGAGAGTTTCACGGCTTTTGTAAGCCCAACTTCACAGAATCCCTTGATGTATCCCCTCTTTCGGATTATCTCGATGATCTGGGCATTTAGAAGTTTGGAATGGAGTAGAATACAAGACTGCTTGGATTGATATTGTATCATTCATTCACCCGAAATTATCACGGGACCTRTCCATATCACCGCCTGCCTTATGAAGCGTCATTAAGCAAGACCGCCAGAGGTCCGTATCCTGCCCTCTAAGATACTCTCTTGGCATCTTGATAAGATCTGAAGCTCGCTGTCATATGGTGTGGCTTTGGGGGGATTTTGGGGCTGTATCTGATGTCACTTCTCGCTTTTATTGGGTGTCAGAAGGTAATTCTTACTATGTGTTTGGAGGATTGATATCCAGAGCATAGAAAAATACGATGAAAATCAACGCCATCATGAAAAGTGGCACGTAGGTATTGTCGAGAGCGAAACTCATTATAAAGCGGTTCTGATCGCTGCGAAAGACGAGATCTCTTCGAGTGTAAAACTGGAGACAGAAAATTGATGCGGAAGAAGAAATATTCTTTTTTTCACCTTAGAATTCATGGAAGGGCAAGTTCAAACTCTTCGATCTCAATCGACACATACGGAGCTAGGGTTTGTGCTACGCGCCCGAGACATTGGCGATCAAAGCCCTATTTTCTGACCCGAGCCGCAAAATTACGGGCTTCCAAAAGCCCCTTTTTAAGCGAGGGCACGTCCGYAGGGGCATGATTCGCGAAYAGTGGTGAAGTTAGTGYAGACTCAACCATGTAAGTCCGGCAYAACGGCATCCATGACCGGGGTTTGAATGCCTGGAGCTGTTAGTCAGGTCCAGATAATCTATGTACAAGCATACCAACCGTTCGCGTTCTCGGCTCCACGGCGAATCGAGGCTAGGCCCATGCATAAACACGCGCTCTTCAAAAAGAGCTGATCATCTTCTGGCAAATCTTCTAATTTGTGGTTTCCTACGATACTCAAGAATGCCTTTTGCTTTAAGGCTCCCAAGACTTTTCTCAAAGCTTTGGATTCGGAAATTGTGCAACTTTTGCGGATGCCTTGGTCTACTCTATATCTTTACATCTGCGTTGAGCACTTCAGAAATCCCTTTCACACTTGACACTCTCCTCACGATATTCCTTGCAGAACTTAACCGTTACCTCAACGAAAGAAGAAGGCAATGCTTTGAGGTCCCGGAGAAACGCAGCGCCACATCCGATACTGAGGATGACAAGCTTCTCATATCTAGAACTTTCGAGCCTTCTACACCACAGTGCGTTGCAGCAGTCATCGGCTATCGAGAAGATCCTGATCTCTTTCAGAGAGTTTTGGCAAGTTACAAGGATGCCCAGAGTTGCCAATTCACAATCGTCGGCGTCGATGGAGATGGTGTTGAGGATCAAAAAATGGTCGACGTGTTCCTTCAAGTACGCAAACACATGGATTTCTCAAGGAAAATGTTTTCTGTTGTGACGTATTCCGCTAAGCCCGCGACTAGGAGTATCCCGAGAATTCGGCTGTTCTGCATCTTGATGTTCCTCTTGCCGAGACAGCTCTGCAGCTAGATGATGACCTTGGGTCTGTAGTGACAGAAAAGTCTCGTTTAGCTGCCCTTGACAACGGCGATGATGTGATAATTAAGACATGCTGTCGGATTGCTCGAAAAGCCCTGGAAGATAATCACATCAACATCCAGAACACGAACAGCATCACTAGATTATGTGTCTCTCAACCTCATATGCATAAAAAGGGCATAATGTTTACAGGATTCATCTTTTCAATAGTTATATCTGAGATCTTGGGGATTGATTTCTTGTGGTCCTCTGATTCGGACTCCATAATCTATCCTTTGACAATCCAGCGGACATTATCAACGGTGGCAAGCGATGCCTCCATCGGTGGAGCCAGCACTGCGCTAATTGTTCATAATTATGACGATTCCGCCATGACACAAATTGGACATTCAATTTTCTTGAGCCAGACGTACCTAGCACGATCATTCACAGGGTCCAGGGCTGCAAATGACTGCCAAAGTGGACCATGTGCGATGTTTAGGATCGCGGCATTACCCAGTATCCTGATGAGTTGGTACAAACAGTCAGTATTTGGTCATCATATGGTAAGTTCTACAAAATCCGAACTATTAACTATTAAGGCTTCATACTGATAGTAGTCTTAGATCGTCAACGAGGACCGCCATTTAACATCTTGCCTGCTATCTAAGGGATGGAAAGTAATTTTCGTTTCAGACGTTTTTACTTTAACAGAGACACCCCAAACCCTGCGTCGATGGATTCTGCAGCAGGTACGGTGGGGAAGAGCGATCCACATTGAAAGTTTTCACCTGCCAGAGATCTACCTACTTCACTCTCCCTTGCTCTTCTATGTGGCAATTCGTAGAGGCGTCGTAACTTTTCTGATCCCCATCGGTATCATCATTTTCGTAGTGACAGGAAAGTACTTACRTGATCTTCCATGGATTGATCTATGTCAGCAGATTGGTCTCAGAATGGTCTACCTTGCCATACGGAATCCGTATCGTCCGTCTTTCGAGGATTGGTTGTGGGTACTCCCGGCTCAAATTTGGTATACCATATCATTACCCGCTATTTCCTTATGGAGCGCAGCAACGTTGCTAGACGACGCTTGGGGAACGACGATGAGAGGTAGTGGAGAGATGTCTAGGCGAGCTAAACTACGAACTAAGATATATGAGATGGGATTTTTCATTCTTTGGATGGGTATTGTAGGTGGTGCTGCAGGGCGTGTGATTGCCATTATTGTTGATCAAAACTCCTATTCTGAATTTGCTCTGATATTTGGACCAATGTTAGCTATATGGGGTGTACTAGGATGGTTACTAATCGCCACCAAAGAGTGAGGCTGAAGCTACCGCCTCCAAGTATATCATAAATATTCTTGACTATATCGGTACGAAAAAGACTGAGAACTAGAAAGCGTTGGGGCGTTATTGGTACCCAACTTGATAGAAACTCAATCCGCTGTACAGGTGTTTCAATCGTTAAAGTTGCTGCTTTCACGAATCTTACTAAATCCTAATCCTTTCATGAGGACGTCTCATCCAATTTGCCCCAGCATATGGCCCCAGCTATCACGCTATTATGAAGTGATCAATGTAAGACTTAATCCCCTGATGAATTGAATATATGTCTGAACTTGTGGATAAATATTCTTGCTATATAGTTTCAAAAACACCTTCCATTTGRGAATTTTGCCTACAATGCACCGGGAGAGCATGTAGTCTAATTAGTGAGGTACAAACACAGGACTTGGCGCGCTCGACAAGTATTTACGAGTGGAACAGGTCAGTTCTTAGTCTAGCAAGAGAGACTCGGCCGATTTCAGATATACCRGTATGAATAGTTCATTCAACAGAATATACTAGTCGGCCGGGTGGCTAATTCGGAAGATCAGCCTTGATTTATTAGAATGTCTCGGGTGTGACCGTGAAAATCCACACATGGCGCTAATAGCCGTGCTTTAGATTTATGTCATCTAGGGTGGGGTATAAGACTAGCTGTTTAAGATTTTCCCATGTGTATCGTGGAATTGCACTCACATTTGAGGGAATCTATTTCTTCTAGCCAAGTGTATTTCCACGAATGCACTTGCCCTGAACTTGATGTCACCTTTACGGAAGAGAGCTCTCTTTCACCGAGCAATTTTCATTTCAATTTTGCTGGTCTTCTATCTTCTTTATCCACACATTTGGCTTTCAGATATTTGCCTTCAGTTTGGACTCAAACCGACATGGATTCCCTCAATCTATGGACGGTGGGAACATTCTGTCCCCGTCGGATTAACGCCAGCGGCCGTGGCGGTTCTACCCCTCTCTGGAAAGCTTCTTATATGGGCTGCAGACAGAAGCGATGTTTTCGACGTCGATACTGAGCACCACACTGTGACTGCTCTATACGACCCTGAAACAGATCATGTGTCTCCACACGACATATTATCCCCGCATCACAACATGTTTTGCCCAGGGCTGTCGATGGACGAGACCGGCCACCCTTTTGTCACCGGTGGTAAAAGTGAAAACACCACGAGTATTTACCAAGAAAATATGGATACCTGGATTCTTGGTCCAAGTCTTAACGTTGGACGAGGATATCACTCTCAGGCAACAGTTTCTGACGGTCGTATCTTCACAATAGGCGGCTCTTGGAGCGGTGGCCTGGGAAACAAGAACGGAGAGATATACAGCCCAGAGACTGGTAGTTGGACAGAACTCGCAGGCTGTTCGGCCTCCATGATGCTCACGAATGACGACCGTGGTATGTTCTGTGCGGATAATCACCCATGGCTTTTTGCTTGGAGAAACGCCTCTGTATTTCAAGCTGGGCCTTCAAGGCAAATGAATTGGTATGGCACATCARGCATAGGAAGTCAGTCAGCAGCCGGTTACCGCGCTGATGACATTGATTCTATGAACGGCAACGCGGTCATGTACGATGCTTTGAATGGCAAAATACTTACCTTGGGAGGCTCAACTAGCTACAGCGGTACACGTGGCTCCAGCTCCGCCCATGTCATCACCCTTCAGGAGCCTCATGTGCGTCCTAGCGTTGTGTCTGTTACTCCCATGGACTACCGGCGCGTGTTTTCCAATAGCGTTGTCCTACCTACAGGTGAAGTCTTCGTTGTAGGAGGCCAGTCTTTTGGCCGGCAATGGACTGATACGAACGCTACTTTGGTRCCTGAAGTTTGGAACCCATTGACACAAAGATTTCGTCCCTTGGCGAGAATGCCAATTCCAAGAACATATCATAGTACCGCCGCGTTGCTTCCAGACGGTCGAGTTATTACGGGGGGCGGAGGACTCTGCTGGGGATCCTGTGAAGATCCTTCAAGCAATCATCTCGATGTTCAAATCTTTACTCCACCGTATCTCTTCAATTGGCGAGGCTCACTTGGTTCCCGCCCGGAGATTATCCGGATTTCTTCTGAAAGCCCCCGTGTCGGTTCTTCCATGACTGTGACGATGGATACTGGTATGAAGATAGAGTACTTCTCGTTGGTACGATATGGGTCAGCTACACATTCTATCAACACAGATCAGCGACGTGTTGCTATTGCGCCAACAGCTGTCGATAACACATTGTCAACTTTTAGTTTGCAAATACCCGATGACACTGGAATTATGATTCCGGGGTATTGGATGCTTTTCGGGATCACTAAAAACGGAATACCAAGCAAAGCGGCAACAATTCTCATCAAACAAAATTAAATATCAAAAACTGTTTTTATAAAATAGGACATGATAATATCACGTCATAGGCTAGACTGCACATGTATGTACCTTTAGTGAGAATGTTTGCCTATAACTAGATCATTCATATTGAATTATCGTCTGCCCATCCCCTCATCGGACAGAGATGTGACAGAAGGTCCTATGAAGGTTCAATGTGAAGAGCCAGCAAATCTCCCTTAGTCCGAGTTGTCCTCTCCTCGCTACTTGTCTGTCTTCCTACGCAAATGCCCATTTGAAAGTCAACCTCACTTAGTACATCTCCCTGCCTCATGCGTTGGGTCGACAAGAGATTTACTCTACATATGAGTTTAGCACAATGTAATTAGAAGGTGGGAGTTTCAGGATGACTCACCATCGGCTGTAAGCTTGCGATTCTCCTGCTGAGGGTTGCGGTCTGACAGTTTTCGGTTCTCTTGCTGTCTGTCCGTGAGTTTGCGGTTTTCCTGTTGTGGTGACCTATCCGAGAGCTTTCGGTTCTCCTGCTGAGGCGAACGGTCAGATAGCTTGACGTTCTCTTGTTGCCTTTCGGAAAGTTTTCGATTCTCCTGTTGGGGTGATCTATCAGAGAGCTTCCTGTTCTCTTGCTGAGGGGATCTGTCCGAGAGCTTTCGGTTCTCTTGCTGGGGGCTGCGCTCGGACAACTTTCGATTCTCTTGCTGTCTCTCAGACAACTTGCGATTCTCTTGTTGTGGGCTTCTGTCCGAAAGCTTCCGGTTYTCYTGTTGTCTCTCGGACAGCTTCCGGTTTTCTTGCTGGGGRCTGCGATCGGAAAGCTTSCGATTTTCCTGCTGTCTTTCAGAGAGCTTCCGGTTCTCCTGTTGAGGGTCTCGAGCGACGACCTCAGGAGCAATAGCGGCTGTGAGTTTACGATTTTCTTGCTGGGGGTCCCTGGCCAGAATCTCTGGGGTAACAGCATCCGTCAACTTGCGATTTTCTTGCTGAGGGCTTCGGTCGGTGAGCTTGCGGTTCTCTTGTTGAGGAGCCGGAGCGCCTGCAACGC
Organism: Lachnum nothofagi; assembly: GCA_003988875.1. Classification (NCBI taxonomy): domain Eukaryota; kingdom Fungi; phylum Ascomycota; class Leotiomycetes; order Helotiales; family Lachnaceae; genus Lachnum; species Lachnum nothofagi. The sequence goes on from QYSG01009669.1 coordinate 19,802, forward strand.
CTAGGCCAAGAATGGCAATGACGGTGTAAGTGGTGAACTTCATGTTGAAAAGTTGTGACTGTTTCCTTGCAAGCTAAAGAGAATGCTTTGTGTGGAGAATGCGATCCGAACTGTRTCTGAGAAATGACTCTAAAGTAGTGCGTCACAAGGCTATATATCCATCGATCTTCTAAAGTCCTTCGCCTTTTACCAGGACTCATCGAATGAGGTGCTGGCGATGTTAGCCAGGATCATCAAAGTCAGGTGCAATTCGTTTCGCGTTGCCAGAATTCCTCCAGTATCGACGGCGTGAGTGAACTGTAGTCAGATGTTTGAACATGTCTACACTTGCTCAGCTCAGGATCTCGGGAGCTGGCCTCTGGTTGCCGTTACGCATTTCCCAAAGACGATTTTCGGGTCTCATCCAACAAACATGTTCGTGCTCGCATTCCTGATGAACGTATCCGATGATGCTCGTGAGAAAATGACGAGCTGAGCGTATCGCACTCGTTGGCTGGAGTTGAAGTTTTGCCAATTGTTGAGTGATGACAGATAACGGAGAAAGAAATATGTGTGGCAATCGCCTCGTGCCCTCGTCTCGCGTTGCTTGTTTTGCAGCCAGCCCCAAGCTGACCGGTTGCACGGGAAGGGTTGCCGAGACTGATTACTCAACAACCGAATGGGCAAGAGCTATGCGATCACCAGCTGCAAAGCTGGAAATTTTGCGGTGGGTGCGGAGGAAGCTGTTGGGAAATGAAGTTCGACATCGAGGTGACGATTRTACTTCAGATTTTTACTAAATATTTGAGGAATTGAGATTTCTTTGGGTATGTTGAGTTAACTGCTCAAAGTGTTGAAGGGTCTACCGGTAAGAGACTTCYTAGAGCYTTAATAATACATTTGGCAGCCATAAGTTTCTTGGACTTGTTGAAAGCGACTCAGAAGAATCATGTCTTCATGCTTGCTTGAAATTCAAATCTTTTAGATRGCCATTATTATTGAGCGGCCAATTACTCTAGAAATACCGATTCTATTGGCTTATCTGTCCAACGCACTCCCCTATTCCCTCGCTTACAGAAAGAGAGGGACACATCCTTCAAATGCAAGAGGAACACTCGAATAGGTCCCGTTGTACATATCAACCTTATTGAGCGCATCTCGAACGATACCACGGACTCCCTTCGCGCAGTGCGTGCTATGATGAAAATTCGCAGATTTTGTATCTAGCATAAGCAGTCGTCGTTCGATTGCGATAGATAGCTTCCTCCAGGTGTAGATGCAATGCTGTGAGCAAGTCAGATCTCGACTTCTAGAAAAATGAAATGTAAATGAGACCGACCTGGTCGTGATGGCTGCCATCTGTGAAGACCCTTGAGTAATCACCACTCTGGACTGTTTCTGGATCCACCGGCTGCGTTCTCTTCTCGTCCRCGAACCACTTAAACTCTGCAACATTGTACTCTTCAGCAGGATCGGCAATATAACATGCTTCTGGTACCCATGAGATCAACATAGGGTCGAAGTGGCAGTTATTAACCCTTGCTTCCATAGATGTATTGCCACATGGAAGCCAGTCGAAATCGTGAGGGTGTTCGTGAGATATCTTGGTGGTGATATCGCGTGCAAATATCACTCCTGCCAGGCCAATTATTGAAATGAGAATTGCAATGAGGTATCGTCGTGCCCATTGCGAGGATTCTGATCGTGATATTCTGTTCGTAATGGAGAACTCATCGTCAGGTATTTGCTGATACTCGGCTTTGGTGATAGGTGCTGTTGATGTTGGAAGCATCGTGTGACAGGAGAACGTTAAAAGAAGATGAGATATTCAGCAATTATTTAGAATCTGATTTTCAAGCCCTCGATTTTGAAGGTGTCAAACAAACGTCGTAGGAAGAAAAGAGGGAGACACCTAGAAACAATGCGCACTTAGTCTTTGATTAACACAAATAAGATAGATTTGCAGTCATATCTCAAAGATCTCTACGTGTGCAGGATAAGACTGCGTTTAGACCACGTGCTGTTGTCTTCCAAGCAGGCAACGCGAAACGAGGAGGCAAAGTACAGTAAGGTGGGGGACTTGCCCCACCTTTCTTTTCCCCGCACACTCAGAGTATATTGTTCAGCTTACACATAATCAGTGCACTTAGAATCTACGTTGTCAGTAGAAGATTGGACTCGACTGTTTCGTACAATGTAGTAACAGTCATGCGAGAGCATGCTCTGGCCAACAGATGAACTGGAAAACTAGGAACATATCGATCTCTGGCAGAAATCTCACCATCTCGGAAAGAGACTTACAAAATACAGTATAATCGTTCGAGACTTTTCTTTCTAAGTATTTCCTCACAGTACTCTACATGATCTCGCAAACATAAACTCTTCACTAGAGACGCGGAAAATAGGCAAATCTAGCTATTCATCAAACCCGAATATTATGTCTCACAAGTCTGATTTCCAGTCTAAAGAAACACAACCTTGAAACATCAAAGGACTATGYGTGGAATAATCGTGACTATCCCACTTGTCCGCTGCTACATCATATACCATCCTCGCTAGTCCAATAGAGCAATGCTGTGAATGATGAAAGCTGGCAGACTTTGAGTCAATCATCGGTAGACGGCGCTCCACAGCAATGGCGAGTTTTCTCCAACAGTAGAGGCAATGTTCGTCATGAAACGTTCGAGTGTACACAGTGATTTCATCTCCATTCCTCAGTTTCTGGATACCCGAATCGCCCAATTTTCTTGTCAAATGCTCGTCTTCAAACCACTCCCCTATACGAGATTTGGTATTAGCATTGTTCGGGCATTGGAAGAATCAAGGCCGTGAACACTTGTCTCARCCCCCAACATTTAGACTTTCATTTCAAAAAGGGGCTGTAATAACCATAAAAAGACCTACTGTCGTCAAAAGGATGGTATTCATTGGCAGGTTCGTCGAAATAGCAGGCATCGGGGATCCAAGAGCGTTGCATAGGTTCGTAGTGACACCCATTCGCGCGAGCTTCAGCGCTCGTGTTACCGCAACCAACCCAGCTCAGTTCTTCATTTATGTGCAGCAGTGGCAGGGTGACTTTCGCAACAAGTAATAAAGGCAGGATTAAAACAATCAATACGGCGAAGACTTTGCATGTCGCGTAAGGAATATCCGACCGCTGAGTTTGAAGCTGAGGACTGTCTTCAGATTCTCGTGACACTTCGCTGGAGGTCTCACCGGCGATTAACTTTTCCTCGACTTCTGTTGGAATTGATCTCTGTATCCAAAGCCTTTTTAAAGACACGAAAGCTCTAACACATGACTTTGTTAGTTATGCGCTCTTCATAGGTGAGAAGGTAAATCGTACTGCAAAGGTTGTCCTGTCATTTTGGTTTTTGCTCCGGCGTTTAGAAGTTCAGAGCAGTAAAATTGTCACTCTTGTCTTCTGTGAGCTTCAGGAAAGCTAGCACGCACAATTTGAGAGAACTGAATTTTCTCTTCGCTTAGAAAAGCACTGCTCATCAGATCCCTAGTCAACTTTTCTGTACTCGGGAACTGCTGTACTCTCCGAAGTAAATGCAGTCAAATAAATTGCAAATCAAGTCTGATCGTAGTGGGTTTCAATGGACCATTCGACACGCATTACCTTCACCGTAATACTGTTGCTGCCCATTGTTGCCCTTCTATCTTAGATAGGTCAAGGAGGGTCGGGATGCCCCGCTTCGCTAGATTYAGGGGCAAGCCTACACCTACCCCGCCTACCTGTAGGGAAGTGCGTAACGAGCTGCATGCCACCGCCACGCTGTCAGAGAACTGCGAACCGCCGCTCACTTATGTGGCGAGTAAGCATACGACCTCAGATCCTGCATGGATATTTCTGGGTGGGTAGTTTCCGGTCAGCGAACAGGCAGACTTTATGAATCTTCACCCCATCTTTGCACGCAACGTCGCCGACGACTCTCAGACCAGATTGATACCACATTTTGTTTGAACCTTTCCCAGAGATCCCGCCTTTGACATGGCGAATAATTTTGAACCAGTCCAAACGCAGCCGTGATTCGAGAGAATAATTTGACTTCAACCTCTGTAAGGCCTGATTTCTATCTCACAGAATGGACAGGATAAAAGGCAAAATATCTTCTCCGGAGAAAAAATATGATGCTCTCCCAAGCGAGGAAAGTGGTGAAGATGCCCCTCTCAGCTCCAAGGTCGTGTAAGTGCAAACCGAATTACCTTACATCCGTAGCCAGAACGCGATATTGAGTCGATATAGGGGAGCGTCAAAACGGTCCTATCTATACATGAGCATTATCAACGCCGTATGGCTAGTGACGGGAATCCTGGCAGGCGTATTTTTGATACCRAATCGCTATCCCGTTAGCTCATTAACAGCGGCACCGGGTGTGCCTCGATGTGAGTACTCATTGCCTCTATCAGGATCTCCGGGCTCCATTGCTAAAAGAAAATGACAGCAATAACAGAGGCGTCAATAAGTAACGTGTGGGATGCTCCTGATGGGTTATATGACATTCATCGAAATGATTCCGAGAGTATTGAGGCATGGGAAAGAATAAGCACTCGTATGTCCAGACTACGTTGTAAATTTCTGACCGAGATTTATACTAAGACCACGGGGAGCAGGTTTCGTCTGGATAGATAAGCCACAAGAGAAAGGACTGCCACCATCAGTAGRGATTGGCGAAGATAGACAACTGTACTCTGTATCTGGGTATCACCAAATGCATTGCACGTAAGTCCAATAGCCAGATAAGAGGATGTTCTCATCTAATCGTGATGAAACACCAGGTGGGGATTATACTATTCCTGGAACCAATTGAAAGAGCACGGCCCCTCAATACTTGAGACGCTTGTTCCTTCCAGCGGCGGCTATTCAACCATTGATAGCCACTTCAGCCATTGCTTGGAATTGATCAGGCGAGCATTGATGTGCCACGCTGATCCAGCCTTGGAGCCAATGACGAGCTTGGATGGGCAATCGTTTCAGGTGGCATCAGGAGGATTTGGCACTCGGCATACTTGTCGTGATATTGATAAATGGACTGCGTGGATCGATGAACATGATTTTTCTAAGTTGTAAACATTAAATGAGGATTTGGATTATCATTCTGAGCTAAACGTCGGAGATATCCATTGTCCCCGAAGTGATAAGACCTCTCTGAAGACTAAGTTTTAGTTTCGTTGCACCATCTAAGTTCCCCGCGGAATAGAGGTGGCGTCGTAGTCTACTCTTCGGTTAGTGCCGCTGATCGAGGGCTTACACCTTGTTTGTCGCTATATTCGCAGATCGTCATTAACATCGGCAATTTCCAGTTACTTTACTTCTGTGCCAGTCGGCAGCGTGCGCTAGATGGGTTTAAAGGAAATTTGGCCGATACTTAACATATGCTGAGGGGAAAGCAATCCTCACCGCTTACTTTAGATTTCTTCCACCTATTGGAAGGCTTAAACTGGCAAAATTTTGCGTATCAAGCGGCTCGGAAACATTTTGCCGAAGTGAGTAGTTCGGAAGATGATATGTTAGGCAAAGAGCACTTGCGGGCCGGACATAAAGATCATCCCGAAACTTTGCGATGAATTATTATATGAAAAGTCTCACTAGATTCCCTAAAGCCTTTTATGGTGTAAAATGATAAAACGCTGCAAAAGCAAAAACTTTGAAGAGTACAAGTCCAAGGCCGCTGCGTTGGAACAAGACCCCGGCTCACTGGAGGGCTCTCACTTCTTCCTACTCCTATCCGTAGGAMAGACTAGTTTGTGCATTGTAGTCTCGCGCATGCCGCTTGTATTACCCCTGGAGATTACCATCTCTTTATTGGGTAGAGAATACGAGACTACAGGCGTGCGTAGTTAATATTACTACTGAGTATGAGATACCGGCCCGAGTGGCGTCACTTTTCGCCTTATCACATTACCTTCTGGTTTGGACCCAGTCCAAGTATCCCCTGCATTTCGCACATAATTCCCAATGCAAGCCATATCCGCGGCAGAGGTCTTGGGACCAGTGCAGATCCCAATGATTGGTTCCCCCGTGTTTCCCTTTCCCAATTGAAGCAAAAGCAACGGTCAGGCGGAAGCTTAGGCGTTTCAATTTGTTAAAGATTCGGTGACAGACCCAAATAGTCAACACCCGAGATCTACCTTCTAGATTTACGACGTAAGGCAAGAGTGGCATAGCGGCTTATGTCCCTACCGGTATGTGCCGCAGACTTTTCGGAGACTTCCAGCAATATGTTGTCTACTTTTGCCAAAGGTATTGCTATAGATCGATATAGCATAGTCTAGGGCATTTAATGCATATTCTTGACTCAAAATTACTTATAAGGCTATTTCGATTCCGCGGAGTACGAAATGAGTTGCAGTTACGAGCAGAACGAGATTCCACGCGGGCAGTGCCGATTTACTGTGCCTCATGCCCGCTGGATGACGCCAAGCCTTTTCTCTTCCCGGCAACCTTTGTAACGGCAACTTTGTGCCGAAGCATGTAAGCTTATCCAAACAAACGTGAGTCTTATGTATTTCAACATAAAGTTTAGCCCAAATGTTCGGGACACCAGGACTCGAGATGGTCAGATCCTGCGTGCATCTCGGTAGCCTACTTTAATGAAAGCTTCTGGGATTTCTATTATTAGAATGAATGTATGAAAGATACACACTTGCATAGCCGGATAAAACAAGGCAGTCATATTTTACGAGCTGGTTGGCTCCCATGCTGCAGTATCTGCAGATGGTCGCCAATGTAAGGAGTTGATTAACGTTGCATGCGGGGGTGGATCTCCCAGAAGTAACGAAGATCATCGGCAAAACTGCAATCCTATCTGCTGACTCGTGATTACTCTGGATCTTTCACTGACAATTGTACTCCAGCCCGTGCTCAATAAGTCAAGCCTGTACGTAGATATCCCAACTGTGCCTCCCCCAGATTTGTAAGCTAGAGACGCCGGGCCCAACCAACCGGGTGAGCCCCGAGTTCACTTCCCCCCGGGGGCTGCCCGCCATAAGGCTTAGACTCGCGCTTTGCGTCTTGGTTAGGCACTAGTTACGAAGTCTATCGAAGCCGATAAGAGCTATGTTTCATAAATTTCTCCATTATTGACTGGGGAAAAGAAGCTTCTCACTCGGCAGAGTGATGATGCTAGATGATACCAATTTGTTATCGGCCGCAGTTAACCATAAATGAACTGCATACCATCGTGGCCAAGTCGAGCTAGCCCAAACCCTCTTTCAAACGTAGTTGCAGTCTGCAGGGAAAATGATTGATAGGCGGCTGGATGCTGCCTCATGATATTGGCTCTTACAGTTACAGTACAGTACCAACAAAACCGGGCTGCTGCCGCTAAAATAGGAGAATTTTGTGTTGAATTTGGGAACCCCGAGGTTGCTTCCCAGCTGTTTGGGAACCTCAAGGATTATTGACTACCGGACAAGGGACGATTGACGGCCAACACTAGCAAGCGATGTTTCTATTTTGGTCTGCTAGTGGGGATCTAGGTGAAAGTTGATGAGAATTTGAGGTCATAAGAGGCTGAATTTGTGGATGTCAGCCCGAAGGATTCGCGCACAGGATCCTTGGAAACATGCAATGCAGGGATTGTGCCATGCCCTACAGGGAACTTTCCATGCGCTTCAGGGTTGACAGTGAACCTACCCCGCTCCATGTAGCATTCGGTATCAAATGGCGCATTAAATGCAACTCTGTATCTAACGAGTAAAAGCCAGCCGCACCATGAGGAAAGGGGCGCACTATTTGAGTCGATCTAGTGTTACATGATCTGCCCAAGTTCGGCAATCAGAGTCGAATCAGGGTCGAGCTCAGCTGTGCGGGTGATCGATGTAAGTGCAGATGCAACAATGGGGCGAGTCCAGGGAGCTAGAACGGGGTGATACTTTGACGAGTAGACCAATGAGCGAGCCTTATTAATAGAGGATTTTGAATTCACGAAGAAGTTTAGAGACCTCTCGCATCATTTCCATCCATTTCAATTGGGGCAGTTGTCTTCGAGCCAATCGCCTATATATCCATTGATAGATCCATATGGTGTAAAGGCCGCAAGCAAGCGATGGAGCCCAGAGCCTCTTATTGCCCGCTAGATCCCGTCACTTAGGGTTGCGGGAACATCTCTTGCTATGTCTTGTGACACCCGAAGCTGACGTTGGACTATTCAAAATTGTACACGTATGTACAGTCATCACAGCAGATTCACTTACCATACTTCGACATCGAATCTTCGSAGGGGCCTAGAACTCTCAAAGCCGTTGGACTTCAAAAATCGAAATGAATTCTCTGCCTTTCCTTCCCCAAGACGTTCTTGGGCTTATTGCAAGTATGTTGGAGACTCGGGAGCTCCACTCCTTTCGATTAGTCTCCCGAGAAGTCAACAAGAAAACATTTAGCACATTTGGCGATCAAAGTTTTGGCACAATACGAACGGACTTCACTCTCTCTAGTGTASAAAGACTTCAAAAACTATGTCGAGAAGACCAAATCGTCCCACACATCGAGACACTGCTTGTGAAAGACGAACGGGGAGCTCTCGGCCACGACTCTCTCTCCAACTGGAACAGCAGAACATCGGCTTTAGCCGCACCGCCATCACCCACATTCACTAAGCTCTGCCAGATTCTCGGAAGACTAAAGAAGTGCAGGTCATTCCGAGTCGAGGACCACTGTCCGGGGTCATACCTGGCGTCGTTCGAGCCCATGCGATGCAACRCCAGCGATGCCGTGGCTATGATCCTGGCTGCGATCACCCAAACGAGGACACAAACGAAAGCTTTTTCGCTGTCCCTAACACCACGAGGCGAGGGAAAGCTTGATATGTCGAGACTCGATGCACATTTGTTTGAGAGACAGGAGTTTAGACAAGTGTGGTCGCAGCTGCAAGAGTTGTCTCTCGCTTTCACGATCGAAGCCGATGCCTTCGACTGGACCACCAACCTGATTACGCAGGCTACGAATCTTCGGAGCTTGACACTTGGGACCCATTCTGGAAACTCAGAGGCGTTCTTTACAGTTTTGTCGAAATGGGGAGGGCTTCCGAAAATCGAAAGGCTGGAAGTGAAGTCCACCCGGATAACCAAAGAGACCCTACTTACCCTCCTGCAACACTTTCACCAYAGCCTGCGCACCCTCATTCTATGCGATTTAACCCTTGACTCTGGTCTCTGGTCTAAGACTCTGTTAGAGATGCGACACGCAGTTTCACGCGTTCAGGCATTCACTGCCTCCTCCCTCGCGGACAGCGGTGGGCGAGTTGTTTTCCCCAACCTGCCCTACAACACAGAAGTCTTAGGCCCGCGGGCCGAGGTGTTTGACTTTATCGATGAGGGGCCGGATCCTCGAGCGGCTGGAATCCGGTATCGTGGGGAATATATCACGATGGCGTTACAGGTGCTAGCAAAGTCCACTGGGTATGCTGAAAATCCATCATCGCCAGGATGGGGCAAGTCGGTCTTCTCATTTCCAGGGCTGATGGCGAATATGCGACCGGAGCATCAGTATATTGTTACTCGGGACTTTAATGGGAGGAACCCGAATGAGCTGGCGGTCAAGAAGCATGATCGGGTGATTGTGATACGGAAGGAAGCTCATGGTACGTGCCATCTCCCTCTCCCTCTCCCCATCCATGTGGCCTTGATCCATCATAGAGTACTAAAGAGTATTAGGCTGGTCGCTAGTTACGACAGATGGCCAGCAAGGTTGGATGCCTTCTGACTATCTCGTGGAAGAAACACGGACAAGATCCGGGTAGTCGTGGGTGCCAAGCAAACTATACCTTTTGGGCATGCTACTCGTTAGCTGGGTACTAACGGGGCTTCCAGAGGCGCTGTAGCACAAGTTCGGTGCCCAGACGCCTCAACTAGAAAGCCCCGTCACTAGTACTGGAGATCGAATGGAATAATTCGGACTACTATCGAGAGGGCAAGACTGAAATACTAGGGGCAGATAGGAGAATGACAGGGGCGACCAGAACCCTTTTGATGGTATCTGCATCACTCGTCACGCTGGACGTGTTGAAAACTAGGAATGAGGTCGAGAAAGCTACCAACTTGGCAAGCGTCATTGTTCAACGTTGTTGGGGGGTAGGGCGCTGGGCCCAGGTTCTTCATCTACACTTCCAAATCAACATCTTCCACAATAACTTCATAGTATTCTCTCCACTCCCACTCGTTCATAAACAAGAAAGGGAGGCCATTCAATCAGCTAGGATGAGACAAAATTATCATGACCCTCCTCAATAGAGAGCTCGCATCTCCTTTCGCAGGGTTTTTGCTGAGCACTAGCTCAACGTCACCGCGCTAGACGGAGAGGAGAGGATGGGACCAATGGGCGAGCACTTGGCAGGCGGATTGAGGAACACCTTATCAAGCGACTGTTCCGGATCGACATCTCTCTAACAATAATTCAAATATATTCTCTCAATTCTATTCCATATATACACCTCTTCTCCTCCACATTATCTCATGTCCTCAATACTATCAATCCAAAAATAACAAAGAAAACTCATTCATCTAGCCCATTCGTAAACTCCATCAAAAATGCCATTGGCAGGGGTATACGCTCCACGCTCATGCAACGCATCAAAATCAAATCAATCATATCTCRATATATCAACAACTCCTACTCCTCCTTCCCCACCCCGTCATTTTCCTCCACAAGCCCGGCCTCGACTTCCGTTCCTTCTCCTCCACCTCCGGTAACTCACACATCACTATCCTTATCGCCGTCACAGAATCTCAGCCTCTTCGAACTCTCCGGGAGAACACAATCCGGCAACAACCTGGTAAAGAAACCACGCATACCACGCGACGCTGCATCGATGGCTGCGTACTCGAGACGCCGGGTCTGGTCTGAGGTCCAGTAGTGGACTGTGGCTGGAGGAGGTGGGCAGGAAGTGGTTGTGGTGGGAGGTTCTGGTTCTTGGAGGACGGGGAAGTGGAAGAATTGGTAGGTCGGCGCGGTGGCTGCGGTGTGGAGGGGAGGGCGCCGGCGAGAGGAAGACGTTGAGTGTCTGATTCCTGAGGGCGTGGAGCGAGAGGCTCGTTTCGCTGAGGGGCGGGATGAGGAAGGTGTAGAGCGGCGTTTGGAGGAGCGGTGCCGCGTTGAGGAGGTTGATGTTCGGCGGGAGGAGGTGCTAGAAGGGCCTCCTTCTGAGAAGCCGGAGTCTTGACGGTCCATTTTGATAGATTCGAGTTTGGGCGAGGAGAAGGGTTTAGAGGGAGAATGGGGGCGAGTAGCTGTCCGGGAGAGGGTGGGCGAGATTGATCTGAGTTCCATTTGGGAGGAATGGCCTTGGGCGGAGTGAAATGTAGCTGTGTCAGATCCTGACGTTATGCTTGTAAAGGACTTGTTGTGGAAGTGAGTCCTGAGAGGTGCGAGATACTGTGACGGTTCCGAAGGAGAAGCCATGGTACAGCGGGGTGTGACCATCAATCGGACGGCCGAAAGGAAGCTGGATATGTGTTGTATATCCGATGATCAAGAATGTCTCTAATATCGCAAAGTCTTGGACCACTTCGAATCATTCTCTTTTATATAATTCTCATATGGTTTTTGAAAGTTAGAGGCGAAGTGTGTGGGATGCTCAGACGTGTTATTGTTTGTGGAATGACCTGGCGGTTGACAGCGGGGCAGTGATAGGATTTTAACTGGTCCCGCTATCCCAATAGTTCCCCAGTGTCTAAAGTGACATGTCAAATCCGGGCGCTGCAAACTCCTGTGCCAAGACGGGTATGTAGCCCCGTTACTAGAGACACTATCGTGCAATCGTGACCGACTTTGTGTGTTGTTRTCCGTCGAGGATCAGTGGCCAGGGACCCCACTCAGGTACTTTAGTGGGATGCTCTCGAATTTAAGCTTGAAGAGGGGTTTTCTCGATATGGTGAAAATCCCCAAAGATAGATGGGGTATCGATGAACGTCCAAGAGGAATGATGAGTAGAAAATGAACAATGGTTTGGATAAGAGATCAAAAAAGACTTTGGTCCACAGAATTGGGTTTTGCTTCAGCTTTTGACAGGAGGCTTGACTGTTGTGAGCCGAGGGTTCCCCTTGCGGGTAGGCTACTCATGCGCTGCGATGCACTTTATCATGCGGGCCCGCAGTAGTRGGGGATTTTCTGGCCAGACCTTCGTCCGATGTCGCGCTTTCCTTTTTCTTTCAGCTRTGGGCGCACAAAAAGGCTRAGACGCGATAAATTATACGAAAAGAGAGGTTTTCTGTCGAACTTGGGATTCCACTGATGCGCAGGGCAGACATGACCCTTAAGTTCGTGTTTCTGACATGTGAAAAGGCATTTTCTCGGGCGCGAATCCACTCGTGACAGCGAATTCCAGACTGAAACCCCGAGGAGGGATCATCCAAGACCTCGGGCGCACGCGCTCGCTCTGGCCAATCATTCCCACCGAGACAACTCAGTCGATAAAGGTCGCGCCCATCCACGGGCTATGAAACTTGGCCCATCTAAAATTGTAGATTGCTAGGCGGTGTGATGCAACTAATCGCTGCACGTGCATGCTGTCAATTTGACGGGTCTCGGCTCGGCGCGTGCTGACTGGGGTCGCGATCGTGAGGCTTTTCGAAAGGGTATTTGTACCGGCGGTGTAGAAGGTGAGGTGAAACTTGTTGAGATCTTATTTCCGTGGGGTTTGTATTTTGAGCTAAGAGTAGACGACCACTGTAGCAAGAATGAAGTTCTGCTCATGTCAGACCTCGACGACGGTGCCGGATTTTCTGCATTAGTTCCCACGTGACGGCCGTCCTTTACTTCCCTTCATGCGAGAAGGTGTCGCGATATGGAGCAGGATCATAGAGTCAGTCACGGCTAGTGCGCGATGTCACAATCTATTCAGCTCTGTTCTGTATCCTAGGATATACAAGATGCCTATGCCAATCTTCATCCAATCCAATCCACGCTTGGAGACCTTGCCGGATACCTGTCACAATCTTCACAGCTGTGCAGCTCGCAGCCATCAGTACACTGCTTTCCTTTCTTTTTCCTGAATCCAATGAATTGACCATATATACCGACATGGTCAACCTGTGGCAGAGGAGGTCCCTTGCTTTTTAGAAAAGCTATACGGTCCCCATGCGTAGGAGCGGTTCGAATCGTTTCCAGTTTCCTTCCATGTGGTTCCTTGCGAGCAGCAAGCCACTCTTCGCTACCGACGTCGAACTCCGACGGCGAGGGCGGATGAGGTGAGGGGCAAACAGATGGCGGTCGCCACTTCCCCCACGTGTCGGTTCCTTCACCCTTGTGAATATTGTCAATTGTGCGAACACGCTGATGCTGCTGATGCTGCATCGACTTTGGTAAACTTGGCCTCCGTTCACCAGTACTGACTCCAATGGCATGGCCAACAGCGAAAGACTCTCCAAGTCTAGGAGTAGCTTTGGGATGGACTTTGAAGGAGCTCCTCTGCTGCATCTCGCCGGCATGTTCCCTAAGACTAACTGTGGATCTGAGATTCGATAATCTTTTGAGTTGAGGACTACGCTCTGGTATCAGATCGACGCTTTTCGCACGTTGAAAATCGTCATGCGTCTGCAGTAGTGGCCGTGTTGGTATGTCAGACGATGCAGTGGCGGAGACTGATGAGGCGCGGGTTATATCGAGCCCTATGTCGTAGAGAGCTTTCGAAGTTCCCAGTTTCGGAGATGGTGTGTCGAGGTCGGGTAGAGGCGAGTACCAGTCATTTGTCGATTTCCTCTGTGGTAGAGGGGGAAATGAGAAGACGTCTTCTGGTCCGGGTTGCTCATCGGTAGAAGGATGCGACTGTTTTCTGTAGCTGACATACTTATGCGGCTCAGTGTACTTCGATGCAATCGGGTCTGCATCTTTCTTGACTCGGGAACCCATTGGAGTTTCGGTCGATTCCGAATCAGACGAAGTGACAATGGTTGGCATGTCGCGAAGCATTGACCTCCATGACCATTCGTTGATTGAGGCTCTGGCATTTTTGGGATCAAAGGCATCACCTTTCTCTTGCGTGGGCTTAGAATTCTGCGGCACGCCATGGTCGCGCTCGGGAAAAGACCACTCAGGGCCTACTGACTCTGACAAATGATCCTCCTTAGTTTCCTCTTCATCTAAGGGCGGGGAGTCATCGTATTCGTCCATCATCGTTTGTGGAGAGTGAGAGTCACGACTCTGCCAGACCAATTCATGATACGAGCTTTGTTGACTTTTTAGTGAATCCGTCCGAGAAAGATTACTTTTCCTTCGGATGAATGCTGGCTTGACCTGGAGATGGTCCGATGGTGGTTTCATATCAGTCAGCGTTCGAGTTATCTTTGCAGAGGCTATTGTCGCACCGGCTGGTTGAATCTCGGTAGATACTAAGCTACTTGCCGTGAAGCTCGGAGATTTGGCTCTTTGAAGAATCTGCTCACTGTGGGCTGGCAGGATATATTTGCGTATGTCCTCCAGATGGTGCCGTCTGAGATTTGCCTCAATCAATTGTGCGATTGAATCAATGTCCTCACTTGTAATCAAATAAGCCATTGAAGGGCGAGGCTGATGCAGGTCGGCTTGAAGGCGAGCCTTCGGTGTGGCTTCATCGGACTGGCATGGTATGGAAGCCACGACCGTTGTCGAACCAGACATAAAGTTGACTCCGCTAGGTTTCCTTAATGTTATGGAGGTAGGAAGGTTGAGCTGCTCCGGGAAAACCTCGTGTTGTGTCAATCTTTCGCGAATCGCTCGAATGACATCGTAGTCRATAGCGCCTCYAGTAAACGTGGAGCTCCGATAGCGACCTCTGAGATCCGTAGAAACAAACTTAAGCCTATCATTCGCCGAGCCTGCAGGTAGAAGAGCACATGTAGGTTTGGGGAGTAAGGTGGATTTCAGATGAATGCGGTGAGACGCAATTTCGACCGAACTCCACCGTCTCTTGAGCCCAGAGGATGCCGACTTAGATTTATCCCAAGACAAAACCCTCCCGAATGTATCAATCGTTCCGCCTGGCGTCCTCCCGGGGATGTATCTTCCTACGCGACTAGCGCCTAGCTCTCTGGACTCCGAAGGAGCGGTTGGCGAGACTGGACTCGTCGGCAACCACCAATTCGACTTGTCTTGATGCTTATCTAGCTTGATCCCCTTGTGTTTGTACCTGTGTCGCCGGGAATGCCGGCCTTGAGCGCCATGATCCGAGCATTCAAAGCATGGATCGGTGCTGGCGCGGCCTRGTCTCTTCATCTTCATCATCGTCAAGCTTCCAGATCCTCTCCGTCGAGATTTGTAAGGTGGATTATCATGATCGGGCTGATCGGCAGGAGGCGAAAGCAAGTGGCCGCTGCTCTGATCCGACGAGTGGAAAGAGCTGCTATCCGGTGTCTGGCGCGAGCCGCCTGACAAATGCTCAGACGGAGAAGTATCTCGAGTACGCCGAGGAGTAGGCCTTGCTCCGAAGTAGCCCGAATGTTGGGTGGATGGAAGGTATTCAGTGGGTGGGGTTCGGATTATGCGAGTAGGAAGGAGTCTATTTGAGGAAGAGGGGGCAGAATGCGTAGAGGGCGATGGCGATACAGATCGCGTGGGTGAGTGCGGAGTGTGCGGCTTTGCTGAATAGAATGGATCGGCATTTGGAGTTGTCGAGCCGGCTGAAGGTGACGGTGGCGGTTCGGTCTCGATTTGGGGAATGGGAATAGGTAGAGGATGAGGCGGCAAAGGCATTTTAGGATGGTCGTATAATGATGAAAGATGGAAGAAAGTAGGGTAGGAAGCATCCAAGTCCAAGCTCGGCTAACAATCTGGAGTGTAGGAATGAGATGTTTGAAGAAAGATTGTACGGACTTGAGGAAAGTTTGTTTTCAAGACGGGGAAACCGCGATTTGTAAGAGAGTAGTCTGTTTGGCAACCCCGCCGAAGTTTGATAGTATAGGAAGGAGCCTGTAATAATTGAACTTTGCACACTACGGCAGGTGCGAGTCCTGACTTTTCCTATGAACACGATGCATGGTTTCAAAGATAGCAAAAGTAATGGATCTTGTAGGTGAGACTTAACCGATACATGGCCACCAGGCACGTGAGCACGCGGGGCAATATTGGCAAGAACAAAAGGAGTAGTTTTCAATCGATGTCTCAGAAGCCATGCGATTCTCAGAATACGCGGTGTTGAGGAGTACATTTCTGGAGGCAATATCCGCCCAAGGTGGTGGCAGCCTGCTGCAAGGGGCGACCGATCGACTTGTTTGAATTCAGGCCTGGAGTGTGGTCGAGCTCAATGAAGCAGACGTCTTCGAGGTGAGAAAAGGCGGGCCGCTCGAGGTACTTGAGGCGCTCGATGTGCTCGATGTCGTGGTAGATTCGAAAGTGCAGGTGCAAGTGCCGTTCTGGCAGTAGCCACCATTCCTGTGATCGATGTTGATGCACTAAACGGACGACCATTCATCAGCTCGGAACATTTGATGAAGAAGTAACAAACTCTGGCAGCCAGAGTCTGGCTGTGAGTTTGAAACTTACCCAGGCAGCACAAACGGCGCTTCCAATTCCTGGAGGGTACAGAACAGAGCGCTCGCTGATGGATGAAGAATCTTCATTCCTGGTAGCGCTGACTGTAGGAACAACGAGAGATATGACGAAAGTGTAGATAGGAGTAAGGAGCATTGTGTAGGACCAAGAGTTGGATTTTCGTATGAAGGAAGTGATGCCACTTGTTGTGAAGCCTGAGCAACCTTCCTTTGGGTAAGAGAGAACCCTGACCATTTATTCTTTCTAGTGCGTGCAAAAGTATTCGATTCACTCATGAAAAGGAGATGCAACCTATCGGATGTTGAGTGTAGATCCATTCTCRTGCTCCAGTTGCCAGTCTTAGGTCAGTGTATCTCAAGACCGCCATTTGTATCCTCAAAAAAAATTGACCACTCGAAGAAGAATGCTACCCCATTCCGTTGCTGTTGACCTTATTCGAAACACAACATGGCCTTGTTCAAATGCATCTATTCTAGGAGGTGCGTAGCTTTCGATGTCGTACAAAGGCGTTCGCCTACAATGCAGAGTGCAACGGAATAGCAGCTGAGAACCGCGAGTTACCGCCCGTCGGAATCATAGCGTTTCATAGCTCTTTCGCCAGCTTTGAGATGAGGACTGTGCAGATGCGACCTCTGAGAGTAGGCAGTATCGATATCAAAGGTCGTGTGGCTCCATTCAGATATTAGCGCTGGCTACGCACTTGGTGAGAGACAGAGGTTGGCATGTAGTATGCTAGAGATCTAGGAGATGGAATCTGGCTATGACCTTCTTGAGATTTTGCTTGATAGGGTCTGTGGTTGACATTGATGATCGGGATGGCGTTGTGCAAATTTTAAGGCTTGGGTAATGTGGGGCGAAATACTGTGTGGCTGCCCACGCACGTGATCAATCCGTAGCTGTTATCTGACTATAGTAGGACAATTAGCAATTATTCTCTCCGTTGTACTAAGGGACATACAGATAGGTATAGAAGCGTTAAAGAAATTTATTAAATGAATCCTACCCTACTTACCCATCTCCTCTCTAGTCACGTTTTGAGATTAACCCATATCTAGTCTAGCGCACTATCACCAAGTGGAAACCTCCAACGTCAAACCTCTCCCTTTCTCTAGACCTCCCGCACAAAAGCTTATCACTATCTGGTTCAACACACGTCATGAAACTGTTTRGTAGTACCCGATTATTCCCGTTTTGATATATAGTCACGGCGTCGAGTCGACGCTTGAGCCTGAAGTCCCCACACCCAACAATGTCTCGACCTCTGCTTCAGGATCATTGAAGTTCGTGCAGATACTGTTGACATCAATACGAGTAACAACATCACTGTAAGCACGGYAGTCCCGAGCAAAAATGGGCTTGTCTCAGCTCTGACGGTTGAGTTCTATCTCGAGAACGCATTTCTGCTTTCATCTTTTTTCCTCTGCTGCTCTTTCTGCTGTTCCTGCTTTCGTTACTCGAATTGTTGTCAGTTTGCGTTCCGAATTGTTTACCCCATTTTTCGCAGCGCTGCTGCCCTCCCTCGTCTCTGCAGGGATGTCTTAGCCTCGTGTGGACAATGCAGTCGTGACTACCAAAGCCGTCATGCTTCGCGATCAGCAAGCTCGACCTATATATGCCGGCACCTGTGCCTTCTACTCCTCTCACAACAATTTCTACGATCACTTTGGGATAGATGCAGGTGAAGCGACAATAACAAGCGCCTGTACCAGAGATATAACGGCTGGCCCTTATGTCACACAGGAATGTTCTATGTCGGGCTGGTGGGGATGGTTACAATCGACTATATGCGATGATCTAGTGATAATTCCCTCATGCTTAGCCGGTCCATGTTATAAGACAGACTTCCTAGCAAAAGCGCCCGCCATCACGAMGCCTGTCCTTGTCAGACCTACCGCTCCAGCTCAAGTCTTGGCGTCTGCCACCAGTCTCAAGGCCCTACCCGGAGGTATTGTAACTGCTATCAGTGGCACTGCGTCGGACAACTTCCCTGCCCCATTCCCGGCTCTTTCCGGTGTTCTTTCTCAGGCYACGAAAGCACCATCAGCAGCAAGTAGTGTTGTTTCAACAGCTCTGAATGGCATCCCATCTGATCCTGCAGCGCTCAAGGGTGTTTCTAGTGCTGTCAAAAGCATCCCACCTGCGCCCTTCCAGTCGGCCTCATGCTTGCTGTCTTCTCTCAGTGGAAACCAATTCGTGGTATCTGCTCCGGTCCAATCAGTAGCGAATCCCGTATCGTCAATCAAAGGGGCCGTGGCTTCATCTTGAGCAGAACGCAATCTTCTGCATCCGCAAAGTTAGCGTCTCTCTCCTCCCAAGGAGTCTCTATCCTTGGCGCCGTATTTTCGAGTGCCGTCCAAGGCTTATCGTCGGCGCAGGAAGTGGGGCCGATAGAAATAGTCTCTCCTAGTGCCTCTTCGGGTGGAAGCGTCTTCTCCTTAAAAACAACTCACGTGCCATTACAAATCACCGTGAAATCCGGAGCATCTTCGCTTCAATCTACGCCACCTTTCAGCGGCATATTCAGTAGCATTTCAATGCGATCTTCGGTACTCCATCGCGGGTCGGGCCGTCACTCTTGACCCCATCTCCGACATCGTTTGGTGCACCTGCGTCAATCTCTTCTGCGTTGAGCAAGGCAATCGATCCAGCTAGATCACTCGTCAAGTCTGCTGCCATCGATCCGCAACGTCACTCACGAAGTCTATCGCAAAGTCTGTCGGGATCGATCCAGCAAGTTCGATCGTGAAATCTACCGCAATCGACCTAGCAACTTCCTTTGTAGCGTCCGCTGGGAAGGTCACTACCTCTTCTCCAGGCGCAGCCCTGAGCTCGGATCCGAAGGTAGTGTC
The DNA here is from genome assembly GCA_003988875.1 of Lachnum nothofagi. Taxonomy (NCBI): domain Eukaryota; kingdom Fungi; phylum Ascomycota; class Leotiomycetes; order Helotiales; family Lachnaceae; genus Lachnum; species Lachnum nothofagi. The sequence continues at coordinate 39,101 of QYSG01009669.1, forward strand.
TAGCGTCAAGGCTTCTGTCTCTACACTATCGTCGAAGCTGAACATCCGGAGCAATGTTCAGTCTGCAGTCGCCTTGCCATCCACCATTCCAGCTGCGCCCTTCACCGTGCAGCGGTCTTCCCTTCTTTGGCAGCATCTGCTTCTTTGAGCAATACTATTCCCTTGAGTGCGTACATGAAGAGCGCTTCCGCCTTGCCCACAGTCTCTAAACCATCTCTTTCTAGGGGAATTACGACCTTCCCCTCGAGCGCAAATCTACCCACCGTTGCAAGTAATGTCAAGTCTTCGGTCGCTTCTGCTCTTTCGAGTGTCCCAAAAGCAGCTCCAGGCTCGGTCTCAAATGCGGCTTTGAGCTTGGCAACGGGCGTCGCCTCAAAGACTCAATCTCAATCTCCGAGCGTAGCCTCAGAATTGTCCTCTCTGACCTCTGTTGTACCCACGAAGATCCAAAGTCAAGTTCAAAGTGTAGTCTCAAGATTGTCTAAGGCTGTCCCCTTGAACGTCCAAAGTTCGCTGTCCATCTTGAACAAACCACTGCCAAGCGCTGCTGTACCATTGGTCTCGCGATTATCAATCAAGATCCCGGCACCGTCTGCTCTGCCGACCAAGTCTCTCCTGTCTTCCGTGAAGAGCGTCGCCAGCGTCGCCAGCGTCGCCCAGACCTCGGCCGTAGGCGCAGTCTTGAGTGCTAGGGTCTTGATATTGAGGGCTGTTGCCTCACAGTCGTCTGTACTTAAGACTGCTTTGCCAACAAGCCAGACTTTGGTCACTGCTCCTTTTGGTGCCCCAAGCAATGTCAAGTCAGGCATTCAGTCCCAAGTCTCGAATATCGCGAGCAACGTCCAGTCTAGCGCTATCAAGTCCGCCGTCCAATCCGTTGTCACTTCCCTTGCTGGTGTTCCAAGTAAAGCTCAGTCTTCGCTCACTACTCACGCTGGCGGCGTCTTCAGTAGCATACCGTCTGGTGCCAAGTCTGTGATAACGGCTCCTTCCGGCCCTATTAAGTCGGGCATCCAGTCCCGGCATCTGCTGTTTCCAGCAATATCCAGCCCGCTGCCTTATCGAACACTGTGCTGAGCAGTGTTAAATCTGGTGTTTAATCCCAGTTTTCTGCTGTCTCTAGTAACATCAAGTCTACTGCCTTGTCGAACATCGCTCTGAGCAGTGTCAGGTCCGTTGTCCAATCAGCAATTCCCACCACTTCTCTTGGTGGCATTCCGAGCAAGGCCCAATCAGGAGTTCAGGCAGCGATCACGTCGCCCGTCGGTGGTATTGTTACCAGTTTACAGTCTGGTGTCAAGTCTGTAGTCACCGCGCCTCCTGGCCCTCTGAGAAATATCAAGTCCTAAAGCCTCAGCGGCCTCTGGCGGTATCTAGTCTGCCGCTCTGTCTGATACCGCTTTGAGCAATTTCAAATCAGTAGATCCGGCAACTTCTCTAGCAAGCAAAGCCCGTTCAGCGATCACCACACCGGCTGGTGGAATTGCAACCAGAATCAAATCTGAGATTTAATCAGTGTCTACTGCTCCTTCTGGTAAAATGATCGGCGATTTACAGTCTGGCGTTAAGTCGACTACTTCTGTTCTTCAGCCAGCTGCCCCCTCTGTCTTGAGCAACGTGCACTCTAGTATCAAATCTGCTGCCTCTGCTGGTCCTGGTGGAGTCTTAAGTAGCGTGTAAACTGATATTCAGTCGGCTTCTTGGGTTCTAAGCGGTGCGCAATCTTTCATTAAGACAGCTGTCACCACTCCAGAAATTGCCACTAGCGTCCAGTCTGTGATCAAGTCTGCCATTACTTCTCCGCCAGTCATCAGTAACGTGCAGTCCAGCATCAAGTCGGCCATCACTTCGGCACCCGGAGCGGTTTTCAGCAGTGCAAAATCGGGTATCAAGTCCGCTGGCGTGCTGGTCAGCATAGACCACGCTACCCAGCTTTCTGGTGGTATGTCTAGCATTAAGTCTGCTGTTACATCTCCACCGATCATCAGTAGCGCACAATCCGGAATAAAGTCTGCAGTCACTTCTGCTGGGCTGCCTATCAAAATCGATCCCGGTACCCAGCTCTCAGGTATTAAGTCTGTCACTGCTCCTGCAGCCCTTAGCAGCATTCAGTCCGGAATTAAGTCTACTATAACCCCAGCTACTTCAGTTCTCACGAGCGCAAATCAGGAACCAAGTCCGTAGCTACTTCTCTTGTAGCGCCGCCCAGCAACGTACCGATCCAATCTACGATTACTTCTGCTGGAGTCCCTGTAAAACATCAACCCCGCTACTTAGTTTTCGGCGATAAAGTCTGTTGTCACTTCTGCTCTTGGAGTTATCAGTAGTGCACAGTCCGGAATTAAGTCTGTTGCCACTCCTGCAGTCTTCAGCACTGCGCAGTTTGGAATCAAGTCCGCAATCTCTTCACCGGTTGGAGCCCTCACCAGCGCCCAATCTGCAATTAAAACTGCTGCTACGTCTATCGGGGTTCCGATGTTAATCGGAACCGCTACCCAGCTTTCGGGCGTTCCCAAGGGACCCGCCACCAGTCTTCTTAGCGCCGCGCAATCGGCTGCTACCAGTGCAGCGGCTGCATTGCCGAAAGGACCTACGACTTTCCAGACCATCGGATCTCAAGCTGCATCGATCGCTTCTAAGCTCTCGTCAAACCCTGCTCCAGTTGTTGGTGGTGCTCGATCTACTGCCACATCTTTGCCAACTGTAGCGTCTCAAATTAGTAGTCTGGTTGCCCCTGGTGGATCGAAGGTCACTGTCGCCCCTCTGCACACTTTCGTCTCTTCAATCATCGGAGGTCTTATATGAGCTTAGCGCCTGTGCTGCAAGCACTGAGGAGAGGTAAAGTTCGTTCAATTAAGGTGAGGCTTGATTTCTAAGAGTATAGGTGCTTAGCTCTTGGCAAAGGCAAGGTTAACTATCTACGATAAGTTCTAGCTCCATCACCTGATCTCGCTTGCACCTCCACAGCACTTGTCCCGCGTGCTGTAACTCTTGGCCGACAGGAGCTGTTGACTTTGGAGTCGAGCTTAATCTTTCCAGGAGGCTCAGGCTTTCTGCCATAGCGAAAGCTACAGCTCTACCCCAGAACTATCTTAGATGGTTATAGTTCACAGAAGCTGTGTTGATATCCGTTGCCTTTCTCTCTACTGTGGGCGTTTTGGCGTAAGGATTGAGCGCGATAGATTCTCTTGGTATGTACCGCCCTACCTATTCGTTTTTGCTCACAAGGTGATTAACAATTACAAAAATTACAAAAATTTCTAAAGTATAATAACAGTAATGATAATACTTTCAATAAGCTTTCCTCGTATGTACCAATAGTTTAT
>QYSG01009670.1:0-10742 GCA_003988875.1 Lachnum nothofagi
ACCCTTTATTATTATTATTATTATTATAAATTATAAGTTTATATAGATTATAATAGCTGTAGTGGCTATAGTGGCTATAGTGGCTATAGTGGCTAAGTGGTACAGTACAGTGGTGGTGCAGTGGTGCAGTGGTGCAGTGGTGCAGTGGCGCAGTGGCGCAGTGGCGTAGTGGCGTAGTGGCTGAAGTGGCACGTGCGCAGAGCCGCATGCACGTGCCCAGAGCGTGCAGTACAGGCTGCAGGCACGTGGCCCCCCCGGTCACCCCATCAAAAACTTCAAAGAGCCGCATCACACGCAACTTTAAAGCTATTATAAAAGTAAAAAAACTATTCGAATACATTGGCCTAGGGCTATAAGTTTATATTTTTTAATTGAAGTTTATTAGTTGTGGCTAGACATAATTATAATAACTAGAATTAAGAATTTATGTACGGACAAAAAAAAGAAAACACGAATTTACATTAGTTAAAATCGGGGAAAAAATAAAACACTTTTGGACGATTCTCTAAAGATTACTAATATAATTAACAATAAGTCTCCCCAATGCCCGCTGCGCTGGGCAATAATAGCTATAATAGCTAAATAATATAGTACTATAATGGCGCAATGGCGCAGTGGCATAGTAGTATAGTAGCATAGTAGTATAATGGCATAGTAGCTAAATAGCTAAAATGGTATATATACAAAGCCGTATATATATATATAAAATATATAGGCTATAGGTATGGGCTATTGCCCCTCCGGTTACCCTATTAAAATTTAGTTTATTATTTTAAAAAATTATATATATTTAATTTTAAAATTATAATAAAAATAAAAAAAATATTTAAATATATTAATTTAAAGCTATAAATCCATATATTTTTTATAAAGTTTATTAGTTGTAATATAGTAATATTAGAATAAAGACCACTAATACTAGCTTTAAAGCTAAAACGTTAGGTTCGCCAGTTCAACCAATTGAAGCCTTTTGCTTAATAGTATATAATTGATTATTAGTTCGCTTAACAAAAAAAACGGAATACTTTTTGATTATTTTTTCTTTATACAATTAATACTAAGTCTCCGCAATGCCCGCTGCGCTAGGCAATAATATTAGATTTTATATAAATTAAAATATAATTTATAAATCCAATTATGTTTTAATATTTTTTTTATTTTTTTATTTAAAGTAATTTTAGTATTAGGAATTAATTAAAATTTTGTGTTTGTTTTTATTAATATACTTATTTTCCAATAATTTTTTATATTGAATTTTTTTAAAATTTTGTAAATAAATATGTTTTAGTAAAAAATAATAATTGTTTTTTTAATTACAAATAATTTATATTTTTATAAAATAAAATACAGGTTCTATATTGTTAATATTGAATTACTTATAAAAATTGATTTTTAATATATTAATTTCTAATTTATTAAAATCTATAATAAAAAATTATTAATATAAATAACAATTATTATTTTAATTTTTTGGTTTAAATAAACGTAATTATCACTATTTAAAAATATAAAACCTAGTAACTTTATTATATTCTATATATACTATTACTAAAAACAAAGTAATTATTTTAAGCTATATAAAACTTTATTTAGTTTATAAATATTATTATATATAAAAACAATTTTATTTCTTTATTATTATAATAAATAATTAATATAAATATTATTGTTAATAATAAAATTAAAAAATACTATTAATATATTTATTTAATTAATTTCCTAATTTTTTATTATAATAAATATTAATATAATTTTTATAAAAGTTTAATTATAATTAATATTTTTTTATTAATAAAATCTTTTAATAATTTATTATATTTTTATTTTTAAAATATTATTATTTTAAATATTAATTTATTTAAAATTATTTTTATATTAAAAAAAATTAAATTATATTTTATGAATATTTAAATTTTAAATTTTAATAAAAATTAATACTTTATTATAATAATAATTTTTTAAATATATATATTTAAATTTACTAAAATTTTTTTATTGTTTTGGAATTCTTATTTATTTTAGTTTTAATATATATAGCTATTAAATACTTAAATTACAAATATTTTAATTTTTAATTATAATAAAAAAAAATTTATTTTAATTTTTTAATTTTAATTTTAATTTTATATTATTATTCAAAAAAAATATAATAAATTATTAATTAAATAAATTTTTATTTTTACTTAAAATTTCTATATTTTTATTAATATTTCAATTATTAAAAATTTATATTAATATTTTTTATTTTTTAATATTTTAGAAAAACTTTATAATAATTAATTATATTTTTTATTTTAATTATATATATATTTTTTATTATTATTTTAATTAGTAAAATAATTTTTTTTTAAGGTTTTTTTTTGGTTTTTGGTTTTTATTAAAATTATTTAATTTATATATAAGAAATTATTAATTTGCATTGGAAAATAGCTTAATGGCTCCTACTCCTTTATTAAAACATATATACAAAAATTTTACTATTTTATTGGCCAATATTAACAGCCTTAGCCTATTAAATAAATAATATTATTAAATATTATAGTTTTTATAATTAATTAAAATATTAATTTAATTTTAATTTTTAATTTTTTCGATAATAATACATTATTTTTTTTTAATAAAAACAAATATTTTATAATTTAAAATATATAAAATATTTTTTTAAAATTAATTTAATTTTAAAAAACTTAAATTAATATAATATTATTTAATTAATAATATATATTATTATTTATATAATTTTATTTTATAAAAAAAATATTATTTAATTAAATATAATAATTTAAATAATTTATTCTAAAATTCTATTTTAATAAAAATTATATGGTATTAATAATTTTATATATTATTTTAGGTTTTTTATTATATTAATTATATTATTTAAACTATATTTTTTATTTTTATTAAGATATTATTATTTATTTTTATTAAAATATTATTATTAAATTTTAAAATAATATTTTTTTTATTTTTTTTATTTTTTATAATATATAATTTACATATATATATAATATTATTTATATATAACATATTATATTTATTTTATTTAAAAATTTTAAACTTTATTTTAAATATATTAATATATACATATATATCCCTATATTTTTTACATTACTAGGATATTTTGTTTTATTTATAAATAAAATAATTATACTTATAAAGATTATAAAATCTAATTTTTTTTATAATTTATTTTAATGATTATTTTTAATGTTTTATATATATTCGTTAGATTAAAATAATTAAAGTAATAATAAATTAGTTTAATATTAGTTTTTATTATTATTATTGGTTTTTTTTTAATTATGAATAGGTTTTTATCAAAAGTGTAAAATTTATATATATTATTTTTATTATTAAAAAGGAAATAAATATAATTTCTCTTAAAAGATTTTTTTGCTTTTTGTAATTACTAAATAAAAAATAAATTAATAGGATATTATAATATATATAATATATTATTTAATGTTAGTTTTTTTATTATGTTATTACAAAACTTTAATTTAAGCTTTATTATACTAATATTATAAAAATAAGTTTAGTTATTGATTATATTTAAGGAAATAAAGTATTTTTTTTTTATAATTTATAAACTTTAGAAAATTATTATAAATATAGCAAAATATTTTTAAATTAAAAAATATTTTTTCATACTAAATAAAAAAAATATTAATATTAATATTAATGTTTTTATAGTTAAATTTAATTTAATAATTCTAAATTTAATAAATAAATTAATAAAATATAAATATTAAATTATTATTATTTAATAGTATACTTAATACTTTAATAGAAAAACTTACTAGTATTAAACTATTTACTTATAATAAAACTTTTTTTGTATTACTATTATTTTTTTTCAATTTTTTTCAATTTTTTTTAGATAATAACTAATTATTTTTATTGTTTTTTTTTATATAAATTTAAAGTACAAAACATATTTTTTTCTAATAGTCTTTTTAAACTTAATTTAAATCTTTAAATTTATTTAAAAAAAATAAAAAAAATAAAAATTTTAAATTAAATTACTAGTAATTCAAATATTTCTTACTAAAGTCAATTTTATTATTATTATTATTTTTTTTTTACTATTTTTATTTAATAAAAATTTATTTTTGTATATTACAAAATTATTTTTATTATATATTTTATTAATAATATTTGTAATTAAAATATTTAAATTAAATTAAAAAAATTTATTTTTAGTTAAAAATCGCTATTAATTTATTTAAACTAATTAGGTTTATAATAATACTATAATAAATATAATTAAATATTATTTTTTATATAATTTAATCTTAAAATTAATAAATTTTTATAAATTTTTATAAAAGCTAATTATAAATTATTCTAAGAATTTATAGTTTTTATATTTAATTTAATTAAATATAATAATAATATTATATTTAAAAATAATTCTAAAGTCTTTATATTAAATATTAAAAACTTCCCATATCTACTAAATAAATTTTTTATTTATATAATATTATTTATAATTTTTTTTAAAAGTTTATTTTTGTTAATTTTATTATTTTATTATTTTAGGTATTTTAATAAATTATTTAATTTAATTAAGTTTTTAAGTTTTAGTTTAAATATTAAAAAATTATTTATTTCCTTATATTTCTAATTTTTAAGTAATTGCAAAAAATCTATTAATATTAAATTTAATATTATAATATTTAATTATAATTTATTATTATTATAAAAAATATATAAATTATAATAAAAGTTAACAAAAATTATTTAATATAATTTATATATATAATTAATAATAAAACTATTATAAATTTAAATTATTTAAATTTCCTTAATAATATAAATAATAATAATTTTAATATAATACTAAAAACACGGCTTTTATTATTGTTTTTTGTTTTAATATTAATTTTAAATAATTATTTTAGTTTTTAAAATAGTTTCTTCTTTAATTCCATAATATTTTTGCTTTTATTTAAAAATCCGTTATTATTAATTATATAAAAAACATATTTTATTTAATAATTATATTATTAATTATTAATTTTGGAAATAATCGCCGTTATAATTGTAATACCTAGGGCTTTATATGTTTTATAATATTAAAAGTAATAAAAATAGATTAAATAAATAAAAATATAAAATACTTTTCTAGATTATTAGCATAGGCTAGATTCATAATTTATTACAATGGCAATTAAGGTTTTTAAAAAAACATATTATTATTATATATTAAAGATTTAGTTAACTATTATATAAAGGATTTATATGCTTAATTAATGACTAAGCACCCGCTCTACCTTAGGTAAGCACTACAAGCCAATAGGATTGCAACAACTTTTATATAAAATATTTATATTTAATTTAAAAACTATAATTAATAATAATAAAATAAATAAAATAAAAAAAGGGGGTCCCAGGGGGTCTCCCCCTGGTATTTAATTTTAATTTTTATATATAAATATACATTATATTATATTTTTAATAGAAATTTTAATTTTAAAGAATTAATAATAAAGTTTTTAAAGAATTAATAAAATATTAATATTAATATTATAATATTTTTTATTTTTTATTAATTTTAATGAATTAATATATAAATAATAATAATAATAAAAAGGATTCAAAGAAATCTTCCCCTAGTAAATAAAATAAAATAAATAATAAATAACTAATTTTTTTATTAAAATTATAATATTAATAATATAAAATAATTTGTAATAATAATAAATATGTCACATGTCTTAATAAGCAAAAGACCAGTGCGCCAATCAAAAGACTACAATACAATTTGTGCCAAATTGTAGCTTATTTACCTATATATAGGTTATAGTTCTGATTACCTATATATAGGTTATAGTTCTGAGATGTCACGTGTTCCACGTGACAAAATAATATATTTAATATTTAATTAATTAATTAATCTATAATTTTTGATTTATAATATATAATAAAACATTAATAAAAACCTTCTTATATTAATTTAAATCTATAAAAAAATAAGTTATTAATAATATTTTTTTTAAAATATAATATATAATATTAAAAAATAATTTTAATATTTATTGGTTTTTATATAAAATATTTGTATTTGATTTAAAAACTATAATTATTAATTAATTTTAAATAATAATAAATAGAATTTTATAGAATTTTATTAATTTTGAAATTAAATTATTAATAAAATAAAATAAAACAAAAAGGGGGGTCCCAGGGGGTCTTCCCCTGGATTTTAATAATAAATATAAAATTTTCAATATTTAATATTTAATAATAATCATTATTAAAATCAAATACTTTATTATTATTATAATAAAATAATATCTAATTAATTAATTGATATAATTTAGTTTTTATATAATTTAGTTTTTATATAATTTAGTATTTATATAATTTAGTTTTTATATAATTTAGTTTTTATATAATTTATTATAAAAATCTTTTATAAGTCTTATATAGTGGTCCCCGGAGGCCTGGAGGCCCGGAGGGCCAATAGAATATCTTTTATTAATAATAATAATAATAATTAAATAATAAATAATAATAAAATCCCTGTGCTAGGTTTGCCGTTACCCCCGCATAACGGCACATATTATTATAAAAAATCAAATATTTAATTAAATATTAAAAAAAAATTATAAATTAATTATTATATATATAATTTTAAAATATATTGTAACGGGGTGAATCGATCTGCATATGACTAGAGCACGTGATTACCCCGGTCCTATATAAAGTACAAATAGCTTTACTTCTTTAATAATACAGACGAGATTACACCTAACATCTAGCCCTTTGATTAAACTTTAAATAATGCTATTTATATATTAGATTCTATTAGAGGATTACCTCTTTTTTTGGCCTTATACATATAGTGACCTATATAGGGAATAGATATACTTTATGGCATTAAATATATAAAAAAAGCCTATATTAAAGAATATAGAAATATTCTTGGAATTTTAATTACTATTTTTTCCGTATAATTCAAATAATAAATAAAAAAAGTAATATATTATTTTAATTTTAAATATTTTATTATTATAATAATAAAATATATTATTAAAAATAGTATATATAATAAATTTTATTAATAATGGCTTTTTATTTTTTATATTTTATTTAGATTATATAATACTAAAGTACTTTTAATTTAAATCTTAAATTATAGGTAATAATACTTATAAAACTATTTATTTGAATTTTTATAATATAGAAAGCCAAATTAGATTATTATAACAAATATAATAACCTAATATAGTAGGAATAGTTTTATTATTAATATTTATATATTTTAAATTAAAAATAAATAAATAAACCAATATTTAAAAATTAAAAAATAGAATATACTAAAGTATCAGAAAAATAAAAAATTTATTAAATATTAACTATATTTAAACATTCTGGAAATTATAAGAATTAATATTCGGACATTCTAAAAAAAAAGAAATTAAAATATTATAAATGATTATTACCGCATTAATTAAATATTAATAGGAATTTTTGGGTATTTTATAGAAAAGAAAAGTGGACTAATAAAAAGAAATTATAAATTTCTAGAATATTAACAAATGCCGAAAACCTTTAAATTCCGCAAAAAACATTAAATATTATTATTTTTTATTTTTTTTATTTTAAATATTATAACTATTTCAAAAAATCAAAAAATCAAAAAATTATATAATATTTTAGAATAATTTATTAAAATAATTTAATAATAGCATTAATTAAAATGCTTAAGTTTACAATAGCGCAAAAGCTATAAGGTTCATTAAACCAAAGATTATCTCTTTTAAATAATTAAAAAACTGGCCTATTAAATACTTAAAAAGGTTTATTGACCTTTTAGCCAATGGGTTTATTAATTTTTTAAAAAGAATTTTTATTAAAAGATTTTCCATTGAATAATCCAAGAAAAGAGCTATTGATTTAATAAAAAAAACCTTATAGTTAGTATATAAGAATAAATAATGCATTTAATTATAATAAACCTAGAAAAGCCGCAAAAGCATTTAATGCTTTTTTTAATATATTTAAAAAAACTTTTGATATTGCTAACTTTGGCAAAAAAAACAAAAGAAAAAAGCAAAGAAAAAAGAATCAAAAAAGAAGCTTTAAGAACTTTAGAGCCTATATAAAGAAGTTAAAAAAGAAAAAAGTTTTTAGAAAACAATAAAAATAAAATAAAAATAAAAAAAAAAAAAACTTAAAAAATAACAATAATAATAATGGAAATAATAACTTAGGCCTTTTTCCTAGCCTTGGAGATTTTAGAAATTTAAAAGATTTTAATTATAAAAATAAAAATAATTTAAATAAATAATATATTAAAATAATTTATTTTATATTATTTTTAGGTAGTTTAGGAGGATTTTACTTTAATGGAACCGATATTACTAAATATTTAAAGTTTATAAATAGAATTTTTTAAGAATATGGAATAGTGAATAATTAAAATAAAAAAGAGAGGTTTGTAGAATATATAAAATGCAAAGTATATAAGATCATTAAAAGATTTTTTGGCTTTTTGAAATACTTTATTATATATATAGATTTTAAAACTATAATATTTAAGGAATTCCGCAAAGATAACTATAATTAAATTAAGTATATTTAAGGGAATTTGAATAAAATTGTAGTATAGTTTCAAAAAGATATTAAAGGAAATAACTGTCTTTTTTATAGTTAGGTTTAGTAGTATTATTAGAAATTCGAAATAATTAAAAGCTAATTAAAAAAAAAAGAAATAATAAATAATTATTAATTTATTTTTAAATTTATATATAGCCTTTTAGATTTTTTCAAAAATATTACTATAAATTATATATTTTAGGAGAAAAAGTAAAATCCTAATAATTTTTATAGCTTTTTTAAAATTATTATAAAAATTAAGAATAAAGCGAACTATTTTTAGAATATATATTAAATTATAGAAGAAAAAGGAATGGAAAGTATACCGTATTTTTTGGAAGATAAAAATAAAATGGTGTTTTTTAAACGCTTAGCGGTTAAGCTATAATACTATAGAGAAATTAAAAAAAACTTATTAAATGGTTTATGTAAAACTATCCAAAAAATTCAAAATAAAACATAAAATAATATAATAAAAATTATTATATAAAAAATAAATAATTTTAAAATTAAATAAACAACGGCCCGAAGATTGCAAAAAATTCTAATAATTATTAATATTTAATAAATTTTATTTGAAGAAGAAAAGTATTATGAAGTGGAAGTAGACTACAGTAAAGTTAAACGTTGCTTTTTGCTTAAGTGTTTATAATGTTTTAATTAATATATAAATAAAAATATAAGATTATAAAACCTTTATAGATTTTAGAGTAAATACTATAATTTTTAGAAGTATATTGGTTTTAAGTTAATTTATAAAAAAAAATTCAAAAATAATTATATTTGTATAAAGCCGCTTAATTTAAATAATAAAAATAATATTCTAGTATAATTTACTTTTAAAAAATTGCAATAATTTTAAATCCTAATGAAACTTTAAAGGAAAGAATATAATATTTCTATAGCTACAATAAGCAAAGCATTTAAAATCACTAGAAAATTATTAAAAAAAATAAATTTTAATTATAATTTTATTATTGCCAAGAATAATTACATTTATACCTATAAAACTTTTAATAAATCCAATTTTGAAATTAATATAAATATTTATTAATATATTAATTATAAAATTTAATTACTACAAAAGAAAATAATTTAATTTAAGTATATAGCAATGAAACTAATTAATGCCAAAATGGAATCGAATAAGTTGCAATAAACAAAGTTTTATTTTACAAAGAATAAAACTATTTAAAAGCAGATTTAAAAAAAAGAAATAATATAAAAAAAGATTTAAAAGCAAAAAAGTTATATATAATAAAAAACTTTAATAGCAAAATATGTTTTTTTCCAAAAAAATTCTATTAACTTTAGTTTAAGTATTTAATTTTGAATAATTAACTTAGAACTAATAGTAATTAATAAAAATAATAATAAAAAATCAATGATTTTAAATGGTTTTTGCAAAACAATATAAAATTTAATAAAGTTATTAATAAAAAAGCTAGGATTTATATAAAAATCTATTTGGAAGAAAATCCTTTAAAATACAAATAATAAATAAATGATTTTTGGGAATAAATTTATTTTTTTTAGAATTACTAATTTTAATTATTTAAAATCTAAATTTAATATAATTAATTATTAAATAAAAAAAAGTATAATAAATATTTTTATTAATAAAATAAAAATTAAATAAAAGAAATTTAATATAACTAAAATAGATTTTTTTAAAATCTTTTATAAAAAATTTAAAAAATATATAAATGCAATTAATTAAAAAATTATTAATTCAAATATTAAAAATAGTGAATAATATGATTTTATATAAAATAAGCCAATAAAAATCCAAATTAAAATCCATCCAAAAAAAAAAATAATAGAAAAAATTAATTGCTTTTTTGAATTTTATATAATAAAAATTAATTTTATTAGAATTTATAAAAAATATTTAGGTTATTATTTTTTTAATCCAAAAATTTTAATTATTATTTTTGGAAATAGTGAAAAAATGTATACCAATGCTAAAGCTATTTTTAATATTAGAACTAAAATTAATATTATTTTAATATAATTAGTTATAAAAGTATAATTTATAATTATTTATTTTTTAAATATATATATAATAATATTTATAGAAAAACATTAAAAATTTATAAAATATATAAATAATATTTTTTTAATAATTAAAA
>QYSG01009769.1:0-11466 GCA_003988875.1 Lachnum nothofagi
TAAGGATTTTTGACGCGAGCTCAATGCTCTGTGAAGATAGCGAACGAAGCGACTTTTCAGGATACTCGTCTTCCACGTCATTGTCATGAAATGGACTCATAAGGGCGGGACTAATAGCCTGCTCGATGAATGAAGATGAGCTCTCTRGGCGAGCAAGACTCGACTRTCCAATCCTCGGAGGAGTCTTAAATTGGGCTRGACTRGCAGGCTRTTCATTGAAAGAAGACGGGATCTCTTCTTCACCAACTTCACACTRTTCAATACTTGTACGAAGGACATCTTGAGGAAATGGAGAACTAAGTTGGGGCTGTTCAGCACTCGAGGGACTATGCGAACGGCRAACATTGTCTTGAGGAGACTGAAGAGCTTCTCGGAGTCGTGGAGGGCTTCGTGAACGACGGCGGAGGTCTTGAGGGAGTGGCGGAGCCTGTCGGGCACGACCTCTCCTTRTGGCGCTGCGTGAAAAGCCGGGGTTGTCTTCAGAGTCCGCAGAACCGAGTCTGACGRGTTGAGTTGACCATCAGAACTATCAAGGTAAGCATAACATCTTGCCAACCATTCCTTGCGGACGCGAACTTTTAAAGGGTTTTCAGTGAAGTAGTCGTCGGATGAAACGCTTAGAGACCGCTCACTTTCAGAATTAAATCCTYGAGACTCGGTGCATTGAGATTGAGATTCCTCAAAGACAATGCYTTGTATCTGAGTGTTTTCATCTTAAGGTGTATGACCATCCTCATCGATATCCTCTTCCGCTTCCGCATCATAGGCTTTCTGCACCTCGCGAACTCTGTACTTTTCCCGTACATGCTCCGGRCTGCGGTCTCTCTCCCCGGAAGGGCTCGAGTTGCTGGTGTCGAGGTAATGGCCTGGAGAGTATTGGGGTCTGTAATGAGCCGTCGCACGTTTGCCCTGGGCCTTGGTTTGCTTCGYAGGGTGGTCCAATTCCAAAAGSGCATTCAGATCTAGAGAATCCAACTTCTGCCATGTCCGCTCCCCCTTCTCGAGTTTATTTTTTGCGTGCTTCCGCAAAGTCCGCCACWTCTGCTCGGTCACTGCCTCAAGATCATCCCATTTCTGCGTGGCGAGGTCCCGTTGTAAGACATAAATTGCTGTCACAAATTCTTTTTCGTCGTCGCAAACTTTCTTCCCAGCGAGTTTCTCGTCATTTTGAGCTTCTGTCAAGTTGACCCATGCGGCATTTGTATTATTCTTTGGTCCTTTGAAGCTCTTGCGCACTGTGTTGTGCCTCGTCTTCATGACATCGGCCTTGTCAAAGACCCAATCGAAATCTATCTCTTGTCGGGCCTCCTTCTCRTGATGCCTCAAGTGTCATTCTTCATTGCCCCTATTCAATCCGATGACTTTGATCCGTTRGTAGTAGTATTCAGTTTGCGCATCGAGCCCGGTGGGAACAGAGGGTTTTRGTGTATATTTCCTRGTGTCCCAATCCCGAAGGATCCCCAAGTCCACACCGAACACAGWGGGCGGCTTGTATTCCCAAACCATAATATCGCAGAGGAGYCCTCCCTGGCAGGATAGACCGAGAGCTGTGGATCAAACAAAGTATGGTAAGGCAATATYAAAGGCAGTATCAGAGTTTCGAGGTATAGGTCCGAGGTGAGTGGCTTCGAAAAGCCTGGCCTTCTGGTTGTGACGGCTACGCGAGTTGAATTTGTTATTGTTCCTACCTAGATACGTAGTCGTCTTCCATGATTTTCCGTTCACACTTAATYCATATTCAATCTCAGTTGATCAATTTGTGAATAGGATCGAGAATTTGTGGATCTTGTAAGAGAATCCCATTCCAAGCCTAGTCGACGCCGTTTGGCATGACAAGCAAAAGTAGGATAAAACTCTCGTGATTCTTGTTTTGCATCTGYAAGTGCTTTTCCGGCATACYAGTAGGCATACTAGTAACGAAGTTGGTAAATTTCTGAGGGCGATTTGCCTRCAAGGCAAGGAAGGGCCGGACACCCGACATTCTATGTTCGGAAGGCCTCACTATGCACAGAAATGAAAAAAAATCTATTTAGTAAAGTTATGGCGCATGTGCGAGTTTGTATTGTTATATCGTATGGCTATCAGAAGAATATGGGAGTAGGGCGTCTTGCCTTGTTGATTCCTTCCTTTTGTTAAGCTCATGCCTGGCTTTTACTCAACCAGTGCGGAATGAAACGAGCCAAGCCCCATRTAGTCCTTTCAAGATAGTAAAGACTTGGTTGTGCATCTTATCTACTGCTCTTACKCCACTTCGCGCGGTCAACAATTCGAACAAAAGCTGCTCCTCAGCTYGGCGATTCGCTACTTACTGCATACTTGACGTCTATGAGACTGTGACATCTCCAGTCCTTGGGTGGCTTGGCCACTAAATAAAACAACGAAGCAGAARTGATCTTCCACCAAAAGTGAGACATTCTTTCGGCTGTTTCTGTGGCTGGAGCTCGGGTGCGTTTGCTTTTGCATGAATGCCCGTCAAGATGTRCAGCGAGCTTGGTCTCTGGTTCATCCAGTATTATTCACTTGACTGCGCTTACAGGTAACGGCCGCCAAAAAATCACAAAAGGATTTGGTAAAAAGACAACACGGAGAGTCCAATAATAYAAGTAGACAATTGAAAATGGCAAAAACTGTCCTGCCGGCCTCCAGCCTCCAATTAAGGGTGAGCCTCCAATGAGGGGGCAGTTACAAAAACCCTCCGCGAGKATTTTTTCCGATRTRGCGTRTGCTACCCAAACTTATCGGACGTATYCTTCTCAAGAAGTCGTTAAAACAAGTAGCTCGAAGTTTAGAGACGGGGTTGTCGAAAACGTCTTGTTAAGACGGGGAAGTAATGACCTAGACCTAGAGGGTTGTARATGGTTAGATATATATTTATATATACATACGTTGGAGTTGAATAACAGATGCGCTGAGTGACTGGTAATGAGATACATGGATATATATAGGGGATTTTGTTCAATTGAATTGTTAATTTGGTAGCCAATGGCCGCAAATCACATGGAGATGGGGATAKCCGAACTGGACCCGTGTCTGGAATGTCTGGAGAAGATAAGATATGGCGGTGAAAGCTTCGTTGAGGCTGTCGAGGAACAAGAACAACTCTTTTGGGGATATTGAGCGCTTTAGAAAGGGGCTGTAGGCCCTGGCGGCGGGGGATCTAGAATGCGCCTGCGATTATGAGACAATGAGGGTCCAAGATTTGGTTCTCGAATGGCTCGTGCCCATGCCGACCTAGGTAAAGTAATTTTGCTGGCTTACATGGGTGGAAGAGACGTCAGTGTAGTATGCAGCGATCCTCAAGACAGAGAGCTAGTACTCGTAGCTACGCGTCGAGGTACATTGACGTTCATTATTCATGACTATGATCTACATCACAGCTTTTCAAGTTTACAAACGCAAGGGGAAGGAAGCGCATTTCTCTCTCCCTTCAGTCCTTCTTCCCTTTCCCCATACTATCCAAGGAGCTATCACTATCATCCACCCTGAACGAAAAGTCTGTCTCGCCCACCAAATCCCGTACATGATCCTCGAGCTTCGCTAGATCATCCGTCACCAGACTACTCACAACCTGCATCACAGCGTACGCCGAATACCCCGGCTCCTCAATATGCTTTGCATCCAAAATACCGCTATCCAGAGCTTCGAGGCGTTGGGAGAGTTTGTACGGTTCAGGAAGTATCATGTAAGGCGGGAGGGCRGAACCTGTTGGTACGATGGCGGAGAGGAGGGAGAGTGTGCTAGTTATGGAATTAGAAGTGGGATTGACGGTATTGATRAGCTTTGTGAGATTGTTGAGCTAGGCTTTGCGAGCTGAGGGGATTATGTTTGGGTAGCTTTTGCTTCTATTTTTGAGAAGGATTGAGTTGCGTAGGAGATGAGGGAGAGGTAATTCGTAATACAGTAATATGCGAGTTCAGCGCCTTTTTGCCGATTTTTAGTACGCGCGAGTCTTTTCCCTTTTGTATCACTTACTTTATTATTAAAATAATAATAATTTTATGATTTTTAGCTTAAATTTGGTAAACAATAGCTTAAATTATTCCTTTTGATTATGGCTAATAATCCTATAAAGCAAATATAGCTTTTTATTTCCCTAAAAAAGACTATAATTCAATTAAACAACTAGTTAATTGGCTTAAAAAAAAGGATTTCGCTAGTATTACTAATAAGTTTAATATTATTATTTAAGTTATATAAAGAATATATAATAAATAAAAGCAAAAGCAAAATCTAAGTATAGATTTGCAAATTCGGCCCGGCCTTATATCTAAAGTTATATTAAAAATCGAAAAATTTGTAATTAAATTATAAAACCAAAATAGTATATTATACTAAAATAAAATTGCAAATCTAATTTATTTGCAATTTAGTATTTAATTAATTTAATTTAAGGTTTTAAAATTTAAATAAAAGTTATAATATTTTTATAAAAAAATATATTTAATAATAACTTAATGGAATAATAATTTTATTTAAAACTTTAAATATAATTCTATGAAGTAAAAGCCTAAACAATTGGTTTTTATAAACGAATTTACTTACAATAAATATACTAAAAATCAAAAATAAAAATATACTTTTATTAGCATTATTTTAAAAATTAAAAAATAACTAAATAAATTTAAATATTAATTAATTTTATTAATATATACAATTAAAAGTTATTTTAAATCTATTATTTTTCAAAAAAAAATTATAATTAAAATATTTAAAAACTAGCTAAAATTTAATATTTTTTTAAAATACTATTTAAACAAAAAAATTCAAAATATTATTATTATAAATAATGCCTTTATTTATAAAAACCAATATATAATTAATATATACGCACTAGCAAAAATACATATTATCTATTTATCTTCTTATTTTCTTTTCCTAAACCCTATCAAAAAAAATTTCTATAATTTTAAAATATATATTTGCCATAATTATTATTTTTAAATAAATAGGTTATATGCTAATTTTAAAAACTTTTTACAAAATACTATTAAAAATATAATAATTAAATCAAAAGTAAAAAAAAAAACTATTGGATATTTCCGGAATTTTAACTATGACTTTAAATAATTATATTAGTTTTTTATTATTATTTATTATAATTTTATAATTATTATATATATTATATTTTTATTAAAATAAATTTGGATTTTTTATATTTATATATTCAATTATTTTTTAAGGAAATTTATATCTAACAATTAGAACTTATTCTTTAAGCTTTTATGTATTTTTCTAGTTTATTAAATACAAATTTGGATATAAAGTCGTAAATTGCGTATATATTAAAGTTAATATATTTGTTTAAATTATAAAAACTAAATAAAACTCAAAATTTTTAATTAAAACTATTATTATTATTTTTGCTATTTTAATTAAAATAACTATAATTAATTAAATTATTAAATTTTCTTTAGTTAATAATATTTTTATTATTACTATTAAAGTTATTATTACCGTTTTTAGAAACAAAAAATAAATAATCAGTAGAACTATTATTTTTTTTATTAAATTTTTTATTATTTCTAAAGGCGGAGTTTTTTCTAGAAAATATATTATTATTAAAAAAGTTTTTATAAAATCTTTTAAATATATTAATTTGGTTTATAATGATTAATAATAGGCTCTTTGGCAGTTTTGCATTATTTAGCCAAAAATTACAAATATTTTCAATAATCCAATTTCTTTTTTTAATTTTATATAAAATTAAATTTATATTTTATTTATAACTTTAAAATTTATTAAAATTTATTAATTATTTATAAAATATTTTTAATAATATTTAATTGATTTTTTTTAATTATACAAATATTAAAAATATAATTAAAATAAAAAATTAAATTAATAGTTTTTTATAATTTCTATTCGAAAAATATAACTTTCGCCAATAAAATCAAAATTAAATTAACTTAAATATTAAATAATTTCTTTGTAATAATAAAAATACAAATTAACTTTAATATAATATATTAATAAACTTTTTTATAAAAATCAAAAAAATTATATTAATAATATTATTATTATATAAACTATTTAATAATAATTTTAAATAAAAATATTCCTAATAGGTCCAAAAAAGGACTTGTAGTATTTAATATATAAACATTAGCATTAAAGCAAAAAATAATTATATCTATTAATATAAAAATAATATTATTAAAAATATAAAATCCAAAATTATATAATTTAATATTACTAATATTTAAAATTAAGCCAATAGTATTTGCATATATTTTTTTATTAAAATATTTAATTTTTTTTTGTTTAATTTTACTTTTAAAATATTAATAAATTAATAATTAAGTTTATTGATTATATATTAATTATATTTGATTTATTTTGCTTAAACTGCTATATTTTGGATTTTAAATTAAATGTATTTTTGAAATTTAATATTAATTTAATATATAAATTTATAATTTATATAAAACTTTAGTTTATATTTTTATTGGTTTTTTAATATATATTAAATCTTTTTAAATATACTTATTTCCTAGGCTTTTATATTTACTAGCTTTTGCTTTATTTGATTTATTGCAAATTAAAGGCTTTTTTTTTTGTTTTACGGCGCTTTTTTATTTTTAAATAATATATATTAAATAATTTTTTTTTTGGATTTAAAAACTTTAGATTTATTTTTAATAGAAACTTTGCCAAATATATAATTAAAACCTTAATTTATAATAATGCTTTTAGTTCAAATATTAATTTTAATTAAAATCTTTTTGAATTTCTTTTATTTACTATAGTTTTTAACTGGAATAATTTAATTATTTTTAATTACTTTATATTTACTAATCTAAAAAATTAGTGCACAAAGTTTTCCTTTATATTTTTTTTTTTTTATATATACCTTAATTTTTAAATTCGTTTATTTGTTTTATTTATTTTATTAAAATCGATTGGAATTACTAAAATCAATAATACAAGGTTTAGTTTATGCTATTTTACTATTTAAAAATAAGAATACTTCGAAAATAAAACTAAAAAAAGGCGGAGAAAAAGAAAAATTCGATTTAAAGGCTTTTAATGCCTTTGGAGGCGATATAGGCGTCAACGACTACGCTGGCAAAATCTATATATTTCTAAATTTAATTATAAGTTTTTTGTTTAGTAGCTTTTTATTATTTTTATTATTAAAAATAATTATTTTTAAAAAAATTTTGGATTTTAAAATAATAAATTTTTTGGCGGGCTTTTTTGCTTTTATTTTAGCAAACTTTTTCCTTTTTTAATTAAAAAAACATTTTAAAAATATAATTTAATAATATATAATATTAAAAATATTAATATTATTTAAATAAACAATACTAATAAAGCTATTGGCGGAATAATAGGATATTTGCTATTGTTTAGTTTATTTTTATGGATTTTTGGTGTATATACGGGCAAAAGTTCATATGCGTATGCTAAAAATCGGCAAAAAGGCGCTGAACTCGCATATTACTGTACTTTGAGTGGATTGTTGGCATCTGACGCTAGAACGARTACGCTTGGGTTGACATRCTTCGTTGCCACAAGGCTTGCTTGGCATAAAGCCTGCATAAAATTGTGCTTCTTCACGTTCGATTCCATAGTACGACCTCCAAATACTCGCTGTCAAACCTGATCCAATACAGAAAGAGATATTGTGCGATGCTGAGAAAATAAAAATCATTAGGTATCCTCGGCCGTGAAGCTCGGTCTCTAAGCCGGAGCGCCCCAATCCCCTACTGATATCCTACAATGAAAAGCCTACAATTCGTTGAGCCGCATTGCGAACCATCGATCTCGCAATATCCAAACGCTAGCAATACAATGCATAGCAGATCAAGAGCCATACTCATCTACTTGTTCCGTGCTTTATCAGCCGCTTTCTCTTATTCGTCTTCTTCATCTACTCGGCGAGGGGCCTGCGTAGCTCCATATCTATTCCTCCTTTCTTCCTTCTCATCGCGGGCTCTAAAGAATTGATGCCAATCTTGTGTCCATCTGATGAAGCATCAGGAATCCGCTTGTCGGGGATAAAGGTCGCCTGCATAGATTTTCCCACTCTCTATCTGTGTACTCGAAGACCCTAGAGGATAGAGAATTGTCCGTCTACCACYAGGCAATTCCCCTCTAAATAGCCTTTTTCCTCGCCATCTTGTTGTCACCTGTCCCGTGCATCGTAAATTATTACAAAGTTGGCGCTCTCTTCAATCCTTCACAATATCTAACAAATAGGGTATCCAAAAAATGAGCATGCTTGATGCCCTTTGGCCGTTTCTCCGCGAACTCCGAAATAGCAGCYGGGATGGTGTAGCCACACCTTTCTTTCAGGTAACATATAATGAAAAAGCCCGTACGGTTGAAGCCGTAGTGGCAATGAACGCCGATCAGGCCGGGCCGCGTCTGCTCTTCGCGGAGGCGGTCGATTAAGGCAATGAAGTCTTCCACTTCGGCTTCTGTTGGTGGGATTTTCGATACCTGTCATTTGTCAGCACAGTAATTTCTCTCATTGGACATTGTCATTGGAACACGCACAGTTGGAAATTTATGATATCGAATGCCCCCTTTCTCAAGACCTCGAGAATCATACACCGGGTTATCGTGCGAAATATCCACGATATCGGTGATCTCGGAACCCCATTCCTTTACGAAGACCTCGGGGGAATGACTTTCGTCGACTTCCCGCAACGTCTTCATAGCCCTGAATATGCCGTTGATAGGCTCAGAGACTGGCTTGACTGCTTGCCATTTRGCTAGATTTTTCACGTCCCATTTGCCAGCGTCTGAGAGATATTGAAGTTGCCAACCGAGCGAGAGGCGTGGCGAGACCTGGTTGCAGAGGAAGTCCGAAATAAGGCCTGCTAAGATTCTGACGGTCGCGGGTTGATAGAGCAGAGCGTGTGAGGCCGGGTCAGGAAGAATTGTGGTTTTKAAGATTTTCTTTGGCTTGACAGATTGYGGTGGGACKATCGAGAGCTCGTCGTTTGGTGTTGAAGGATCTTCGTGCATATCCTCTGTTGTATCTAGATTTGTTTCAATGAAGTTTTCGGGCCGGACTGACTCGATCGACTTGGCTGCTTCTGGATTGGATTTTTCAATCGAAGCATCCAYAGACGCGGCGGCATCAATAATCGGCTTGCTTTCTTCATCAATTGCGATCTGAGTCGGGTGAGACTTCCCCAAAAATGATGCTATTTTCTCAATCTCCGCTGGCTTGGTGATATGATCCGCTTCACCAGCGACTAGGAACATTGGAACTTCAACGCCCGCCCAAACATCTCGCCCTGGAAGCCCACCTCTTGCTTTGCCATTCTCGTAAGTCGGTAGAGATCCGAAGGCCATTCGTCTCCAAACAGATGTTCTRCTCTGAGCATTGAAACGATATTGAAGCGTCTTCGTCTCGTCATCCGCATCATGTCCCACAAAACGTGACACACTCGCACTATCCTTTCCGCCTCTCTTGTCGTAATTTCTCCATAGATCGAAGATAGGGGTAGGAATCCAGAGCAGTTTCTTGAAGAGTGATACTTCGTCCGCAGTTGGTGGTTCGGCTCGAGGGCATACAGCAACTAGTCCTATAACATGGTCCGATAAGGGATTTGGTGATATGGAGACCTTAGTGGCAAGCATTGCTGCGAGCGAGCATCCCATACTGTGACCGATAAGCACGACTCCCTGCCCATCCCTTCTATGGTCGTTGATAATGACCCCCAACAATTCCGCCACATTTTCCATGCAATAGGCATCCCATTTCTTTGGCTCAAATTTGGACAGCCCGCAGCCAGGTAGGTCAATCGCTAAGCATGACGATATATTTACAAAAGTTGTCATGAGCGGGTTGAATTGTGCAACCGAACCCCCCAAGCCATGTATGAACACTAACAGAGGTAAAGGAGCGGGCTCTGTAGGTAGCTTTTCGAATTGAGGGTGTTCTCGGAAGAAAATACGAAGGGAAGGATATGTGAAGCGASTTGTGRTGTAGGAGCGATTCGTAGAGTGTTTCTTTAGAAGTCCAGGATCTGTTGCTTCTGCTTCTAAGAATTGCTCAAGTTAGTTCAGTAAGATGTCGATTGGTATAGAGACGTACCAGTAGTATCAGTATCTTTCAGCTGGGTCTGGCCTTTCGTTGTTSCATCACTTRACTCATCTGTAGACGTCTGCGATACAGATTCGGCCGCCCTCCGCCTCCGCCCCAGTCGCCAGAGAAGGAGCAGAGRCAGGGATCCGCACAGGAGCATTTCCCAGACACTGAGCTTGCCTTGGGAAGCTCGTGGAAAGATTTGACGAAAATTGGAAGTAGTAGTTTGAACGTCCAAGGCTAATTTGTTTAATATAGTTGATATGCACCCAACGCCATTGTTCGGCAGTGCCATGACGGTTCTTATAAAGGAGAAAAGGGCGGTCCAACACGAATAAGTATGCTGTCAGCTCGCTGGTCTTGCGCAAGGCAGCCAATGAGGAGCTTGCGGGCAGCCTGCTGAGAGAATCTGAGGACCAGGTCAAGCCCGAGGGCTTGGTAGCCCAGAGCTTGAACCAAGGAATGGAGCTGGCGCTTGTCCARCTTTGGARTTTGGGAGGATCTCGAAACGACGTAGCCTCTCGGGGAGCATTTAAGGCCCCCCATGGAACCAGGGCTCTGGTATGCGGTAAGGCGGTGTCGAGGTTGAGGCGTGTTGAATGTTCCCGCTGCGCCAGCCGATGAGGCAATCGAGAAACGTGGGTCGAAGGCTGCTAGGCCATTGGTGAACAGTGAAAATGGAAATTTAATGAGGATGCGGATGTACTGTAAGAACCAAACGAGGAGGACAAATATGAGAAAACGACTCAGCTTGGGATCTGGCGCATTCCAAGGGACTGGGAGGGCCTGCCAAAGACGACAGAAAGGAAAGGGCGGGCGTTTAACGGTTGGTTGGTGCGGGAGGCTCTCTAGCGCTGGCCCGGGACAGTACTGGAGCCCGCGGACGAGGCCGTGCCTTGCCTTGCGCGTGCGTGCGTGTGCGTGTGCCTGTGACCACGCGCGGACACGCTAGCTAATAACAGACCCCGCAGGGAAAAGGCTGGCGGCTGGCGGCCGGCGGCCCTTGAAAAACATCCCCTCGTCGCTAAGGATACAGTACTGTGGAGGTGGAAGCTGGGTCAGGTGATGGAGCTAGAACTTATCGTAGATAGAGCGCTTGGCACCTGTACTCTTAGAAATCAAGCCTCACCTCCTTAGTACTGTACTCTCCCCCCCTCAATAAAGCCAAAACAAGGGGGGCTCTGGGCAACGTCAATACCGGGGGTATCTAGCCAATTATCTTGCATAGAATCTTCTAGTCAGATCATTACAGAGGAATCCCCACGCAGCTATTGGTTGAATCCCTGAGTAGATCCAATTTACTGAGCTTCCCGAAAATCCTAGTTTTGACTTTATTTAGGGGGCCAACTCTTACTTGGAAGGCAATGCTTTATGCTGCAGGTGTCCCGAATCGAGACGTGATGAAGACAGCGCCACATGTT
>QYSG01009780.1:0-63470 GCA_003988875.1 Lachnum nothofagi
TTTTATTATTATTATTTATTATTTTTTTATATATTTTTTTTATTTTATAAATTTTTTTAATAAAATTATATAATATTTTAAATTATAAAATTTTAAAAATATTAATATTAGGAATTTAAATTTCCGCTAAAGCTATATTGCTTTTTATTATAAATTTAATTACTATAATCCAAAAATTGAAATAAAACTAAAATAAATTAATAATGCCTAAATAAAGATTAAATATAACTTATATAAAAAATATTATATTAAATTTTTTTTAATTTTTTAAATTATAAATATTAAAAAAAAATTTAAATTAAAA
Organism: Lachnum nothofagi; assembly: GCA_003988875.1. Lineage (NCBI taxonomy): Eukaryota > Fungi > Ascomycota > Leotiomycetes > Helotiales > Lachnaceae > Lachnum > Lachnum nothofagi. The sequence continues at coordinate 305 of QYSG01009780.1, forward strand.
TATTAAATCCTTTAAATAAGTTTATTTTTAAATATTAAAATCCTAAATTAAAAATATAAAATTAATTATATATTATTTTTGTTTTTTAATTTAAACTTTTTTAAATTTATTAGTAGTATTTTTAAATTTTTATATATATTTATTTTTTGGTATTTGGTATTATTTTTTTAATAATAAATATAGTTTTTGGCATTAAAAAAAATAAAGTAAATTTTATTAAAATAAAAATTAAAGTTTTTAATATATTATAAGTATTTGTTTATAATAGGCTAAAAAGCAATATTTTTTTTATTAATAAAAAAATTTATTATATTATTTATAAAAAACAAAAAAAACAAAAAAAATAAGTTTTTTTTATATTCTGCAAAAATACTACTTTAAAGTTTAATAGGTTTTTATTATAATAATATATTATATATAATTATGAAATTTAATATAAAAAAGTTCCTTATAATTACAATTTAATTATTACTTTGTTTTACTAATTTATATTATTAAAGTAATTTAATTATTATATTTTAAAATTATATTATATTATATTTTATAAAAAAAATTATTTTTATAAATAATAAAATAAAAAACTAATTAAAATATATTAATTTTAATATAATAAAATAATTTAATTTAATTTTAATTATAATTAATAAAATAATTATTTATAAAAATATAAATTATAAAAAAAAATATAATTATTATATAAAATTTAAAATTATAAATAAAATAATAATAACTTTTAATATAATAACTTTATTTTATTTATTATTAAAATATATATTATATTATAAATTATAAATTATAAATATTATAGATTTTAATAATTATAATTAATTAAAACTTTTTTAAAGAAAAGGCCAGAAATTAGTTCTATACCTAAATTTGACCTATTGTTTATTATATTTATTTTATAAAAATAGTTTTATATTAATTAATAAAATAAAATTAATAAAATTAAATAAAATTTTATAGTATTATTTATATTTTTATATTTTATAATATAATTTTATATTTTAGTTTAATGGCTTTAATATATTAAAAATATAATTTTTAGGCTATTAATATACTATAATTATAGTATACCTTAAATTCGATGGAACGCCGTTCCATCTAACTTTCATAGGGATTGTATTAGTTCTTAATATGAAATTGAAGATGTATTGTGACATCTTCTAGTTAGGAGCTCTCAGTTATTCGGTGTACAATGCCGCAAGCTCTTACAAGTTCTTCGCACAGCGCCTCACTGCACCAGGTCGCTCGTTGGTCATGAGCCTCAAGGACAGGAAATCAGTTCCTGCTTCAAATAGACTATTCCAGCATTGATCGTGGAGGACAATTTGAGTTCTAGCACGTGGGCTCTATTGGAAGTTGAAGCAGCGAAGGCCCCTCGGGGCTTYCAGCATCGTCTTCGCGTGCGCCCTCCTGAGGCTCCGTACTCTCTAAAAATGCACCAGATCTAGTTCAAGCCCTGATATTCAAAAAWTTTCCCGAGAAGCTCTGTAAATATGCCTGTAAAAGTAGTGCGCGGCAGGAGGCTCCTTCACGGCTAGTAGCCTTAGTACAGCTAAGATGCATACCTCCATAAGTTTGATAATTTCCGGAATTTGCACACTGCGTATTGTTTCTAAACTGGAATCTTGTGGTATTTGCTGCAAACAGAATTTCGGAGTTCGTCTAATACATGGTGTCCGCGTCTGAGCGGTTCCGGCGTCCATGTGGCTGGCGCTACTGTTTCCTTGGCTCTTTCCTACTACAACAATCAGATATTTAAGATCACGTATCTCTAATCAAGAAAGGTAGTGTTTTTGAATTTTTAGGAAGTTTCCTAAGCCTACTACATCTTAAATCTACCTCGTTCATAGTTCTTCGGTATTTGTTTCAGTACTTTCGCTACGCTGCTCGTACGATACAGCCGCGCAAGATTCACAATAGAATGTGGAAGGGGTAGTGACTGCACCTGGGAGATTAGGCTTAGTAGGTGYAAGTTTGAGATGCTCTGAAGTGAATCTAAGAAATTTGATTGTTGCTGCCTCGGTCGGATTTGTCTCCTCTTGAGTTTAGAAGTGGTGAGGCGCATTCCTAAGGAAAGCGAAAATCGAAAGAGCTCAGGTCTTCCTRGAATTGAGGCTTCTTGACCTCTTGGCATACATATATAGCTAGACTTATGAGCAAGTGCGATTCAGGTCAGAGGCGTGAAGCAATCATCGTCCAGCTTTGCCAGTCTCCATTCTGTCATTTGAATCACTCAACAAGATTCTATTACGCTTCTTGAGCAGGCCGCTCTGTTCCTCACGCTACGAGTTCATTTCGCCCACTAAAGAGAGCTTTTCTTTAATTTGCCGRGCACAGGGGCTGTGAAAGGCGGGGCCAGCTCTGATTGGGCAAACGCCGCAAGCCAGAGGCTAAGCCTCAAGAAGACCTCCGAACACCTTGTAACTGCCCTAGGACCCCAATTAAATGTCTATAGCAAACTATTATTAATTGCAAATCTATTTAAATAATGTATTTAAATACAGGAAAAATAGGTAGGCAAAAGCAATAAACCAAAGCCATAAAATTTWAAAAAAGTATGCTAAGACTAGAGGGAGGGGGCATAGCCCCCATTTTATATGCCTCTAGGCTATGCACAGACCCCTGCCAACTRAAGGCATATAATCTTTTTCGAGCCGAATATAGGCTGTTACTRACTCAGATTACAAGATGTCGACAACAACAGATCTCTTTACTCCTGCTGAAAGTGCCATTCTTCCATACACACAAGGTCTCATAGGGGTAGACTTGAGACTCAATACAATCACCAGGTACGTGCTCAGCACTCTTCCTGTGAAAGAGTCGGACTGAGATATCGCAGCAATATACTCTACGGCTCACTCGGCTTCATAGCTCTTCTAGTAGGTTCCTTTCGTGCATTCYAAGTTGTCAAAGMACATCGTCGGCGACTGGCGACCGYAGGCCTCGATACAGAGYAGCAGCGGCCATGGGAGAGAAACTGCCCGTTCTCGTCCCGGATTCAGAAGCACCTTCTGTCGGCGCCTCTCATAAGTAAGTGACATAATAGAGAATTCCAAATATCAGCAGCARCCAATGTTGGAACGCTCCCATCGAGGCTAGACACCTTGTTCCTTTCMTTCTCGTTCTTTCAAATGTGCTCTACTGCTGCTTGCTCGGCTATCACAACCAGAATTATGCCGCACTGCTCGCAGAGACTCGGGGCCGGACGGCTCATCTTGCAGTATGTCACCTTCCAAGCATTTTTCCCATTTGGAAGTTGGGATCAGAAGCTCAAATGCCCCGGAGCTGGAGACTGATCTTCCCTTCCAGGGGAATAGGAATACTCCTGCATGTCCCTGGAATATCAACACATCTTAAAAGAGAATGCTGGCTCCAGAATTTGTAGGTCATGAATGTGCTACCTCTAGTTCTCTTCGCTACTAGGAACAACCCTTTAATAAATCTCCTTGCGATTTCTTTCGATACCTTCAATCTATTCCACCGCTGGACTGGCCGAATCGTTGTATTGAGTCACTAGCACATATTTTCATTTGGTGTGCAATTACCATGCRCGGGGCTTGGATGGACTCACTGCACATCTTCGTGGAGATATCTTCTTGATTTACGGATTGATCTCAGCAGTGACTATGGTGATCATTCTCTTCTAGTCAATGTCCATCGTTCGACATGCATTCTACGAGTCATTCCTCCACCTCCACCAATTCCTCGTTGTCCTTGCAACGGCTGGAATTGTTCTGCATGGCGAAAYACATTCGCTGCCTCAGAGGCCATTTATCTACTTCTTCATTTCAATTTGGATAATCGAGCGAATCGTCCGCGTCTGTCGCATCATGTACCAGCGTGGTGCTTCAGTGTAAGTGGAGGCACTGGAAGGCGGYGCCTGCCTTCGATGTCCGCGGTCGGTGGACGAAAACTCCCGGTCATCATATCTATGTCTATATTCCTGCAGTTTCCCTCTGGATGTCGCACCCATTTAGCGTGGCATGGGTCGACGCTGTTCCTGAGCAAAAACTCTCATCGGTATCATCCAATGATTCCAACATAGAAGCGGACTTTTTTCCTCAACCGAAAGGTGGGACCCATACATCCGTCTCCTGCGTCGTAGCTGCTCGGACAGGCATGACAGGAAAGCTCTACCGCAAAGCATCGGAATCTCCTTCAAAGAGTCTAAGATTCGCGGCATTCGTGGAGGGGCCCTACAGTGGCGGTAGGGGAAATCTGAGAAGCTATGGCACTGTGCTTCTCATCGCAGGCGGGGTAGGAATAACACATCCGCTAAGTCTTCTCCGTGACTTGGTATCAAGATTCGGAGAGCAGACGTGTTCTACCAGGGAAGTCACTCTGGCATGGAGTGTAAAGAGCAAAGTGCAGTTGGAATGGGCGAGGGAATGGCTCGATGAGGTGAAGAGCGTGCCACGGAGGGGGTGCGAATTAAAGTTCTTGTTCTTTGTTACTCGAATGACCTCGRGTAATAGCGAGCTGGCGTCCAAGAACTTGGCCGAAGAGAAAATTTTCAGATGAGCAGGTTAGGTACAGCAGGATGGATATAAACGAGGTGATCCGGAAAGAGTTTGGGAAGCGGGTTGGTGCTATGAGTGTTGGGTTTTGCGGGCCGGGCCGGCTTGGTGATGAAGCTAGGGCTTCGACAAGAGCATTGATGACCGAAGGCAATGTGGATTTTTGGGAGGAATCATACACGTGGTGATCCGTTTTTTGAGTAAAGTACTAGAGGGCCGGTCTCTGTGGCAGAGTGATTAGGGRATTTGATAAAGTAGTATATTCTTTCGTCTGTAGCTTGAAGTTTAGATGATAGATGATAGAAGCTTCACTTTTGGATTTACCTTAGTAAGCTCCTGCTGGTTAGAAAAAGAGACATAGATTTGAAACTTTCTAAATAGTGCAATATCGTCAAGTGCGCGATATTGATTGCTGCTTTTCCCGTGTGCTGTAGGAAGGAGAAAAGGGGGACTGGTTACATACAGGACCCCCTGTCACGGAAAAACAAAGGCCCGTCACCCCTCGCAGCGCAGCATAGGCAAAAATAACTTGACTCACCGCGGGGTGTTTTACTCAGGATACGAATCGCCATTGTCAATACTTGAACCACTCTGCCACTCTCCGAGGCACCTGGCGTGTATAATTGTGTTCTGACTTACCAATTCCACGGGTTTGGTGGGCGCTGGCTCTCAGAGAAGTCGATACRCACCCCGCCGCCAAAATGAGCATCGACTTTCCCAAAGAGGAGGAGGCTGTTCTACAGCGATGGAGAGAGATCAAGGCCTTTGAGACCCAAGTGAGTGACCAATCCAGAGCTACAGAATTGTTCTGAGAGCCCTTGCTAACGAGTTCACAGGTCGAGCTCTCAGAAGGTACTGTCGCGCGACCTATTCAAAACAAMCCGGCTAACTGACAATCCTCCAGGACGACCTCGATATACGTTCTACGATGGACCTCCATTCGCCACCGGACTCCCTCATTATGGCCATCTCCTTGCCTCGACTATTAAAGACATCATTCCTCGATATTGGTCCATGAAAGGATAYCATGTGGAGAGACGCTTTGGATGGGACACACATGGCCTTCCGATCGAACACGAGATTGACAAGAAGCTTGGGATCTCCGGTAGAGATGCGGTGATGAAACTTGGGCTGGAGAAATACAATGCGGAATGTAGATCCATTGTCATGAGATATTCGACAGAGTGGCGTGCGACCATCGATAGGCTCGGTCGCTGGATTGACTTCGACAATGATTACAAGACGATGGATCCGAAGTTCATGGAATCAGAGTGGTGGGTGTTCAAGCAGATCTTTGGCAAAGGCGGCGTATACCAGGGTTATCGAGTGATGCCATACTCTACGGCTCTCACAACTGCTCTCAGCAACTTCGAGGCAAATCAGAATTACCAAGATGTCACAGATCCTGCAGTGGTTGTAACATTTCCATTACTTGARGACCCCAATACCAGCCTTCTAGCCTGGACAACCACGCCTTGGACTTTACCTTCGCATCTTGCCCTCGCGGCTCATCCAGATTTCGAGTATGTCAAGATTCTTGATGAGGCTTCTGGGAAGAATTACATTTTACTAGAGAAGCTGCTTGGAACATTGTATAAAGATCCCAAGAAAGCAAAGTTCAAGGTTGTCCAGAAGATCAAAGGGAGTGAAATGCTTGGATGGAAATACGAGCCATTATTCGACTACTTCTATGACGAGTTCAAGGAGTATGGCTTTAGGGTTCTCAACGCCACATATGTTACCGATGATAGCGGTGTCGGCATTGTTCACCAAGCCCCAGCTTTTGGTGAGGACGATTATAATATTGCGATTGAAAACGACCTCATCAATGAAAAACGTCCACCACCTAATCCTGTTGATGACAAGGGCCATTTCACCGAAAAAGTGCGCGACTATGCGGGTCAGCATGTTAAAGCAGCCGACAAAGCCATCATTAAGTATCTGAAAAGCACTGGAAGACTTATTGTCGACTCCCAGCTCAGGCATAGCTATCCTATGTGTTACCGATCAGATACGCCTTTGATCTACCGAGCTGTACCATCTTGGTTCATCAGAATACCCGAAATCATTCCACAAATGCTAAAAAACATTGAAGATTCTCACTGGGTACCATCATTTGTCAAGGAGAAGCGCTTTGCGGCCTGGATTGCCAATGCTCGTGACTGGAACGTTTCCCGAAATCGATACTGGGGCACTCCCATCCCGCTCTGGGTCAGTGATGACTTGGAAGAGAAGGTGTGCATTGGCAGCGTTGAGGAGCTCAAGGAACTCAGTGGCTATACTGGCGACTTGACTGACCTCCACCGTGATAAAATTGACCACATTACCATCCCGAGTAAGATGGGCAAAGGTCAATTGAAGCGTGTGGAAGAAGTGTTTGATTGCTGGTTTGAATCTGGAAGCATGCCGTACTCCAGCCAGCACTACCCATTCGAAAACAAGGAGGTATTTCAAAAGTCATTTCCGGGCGACTTCATCGCCGAAGGTTTAGATCAGACGCGAGGATGGTTTTATACGCTCCTTGTTTTGGGGACACATTTGTTTGGAGTTGCACCATTCAAGAACTGCGTCGTCAACGGAATCGTTCTGGCGGAAGACGGCAAGAAGATGTCGAAGCGTCTGAAAAACTATCCCGATCCGGGTATTGTTATGAACAAATACGGTTCCGACGCTCTTCGTTTGTACTTGATCAATTCCCCGGTTGTACGCGCCGAGCCTTTAAGGTTCAAAGAATCAGGTGTCAAGGARGTCGTCGCAAAGGTTTTGTTGCCACTGTGGAATAGCTACAAGTTTTTTGAGGGACAAGTGGCTCTCCTGAAGAAGATTGAGAACGTTGACTATAGCTTTGACCCTGCTGCTGAGGCTACCAACACCAACGTCATGGACAAGTGGATTCTTGCAAGCTGCCAAAGTCTGCTTAAATTCGTTAATGAGGAGATGGCAGGTAAGAAGAGATAATTCCAGGAAACAGTGATTCAATTGCTGACACAAAGCAGGATACCGTCTTTACACAGTCGTTCCTAGACTTCTCGACCTCATCGACAATACTACAAACTGGTACATTCGGTTCAACCGGAAGCGTCTTAAGGGCGAATTRGGCTTGGAAGACACCAAACACGCTCTCAACGCCCTTTTTGAAGTACTCTTCACTCTTGTCAAGGGTCTTGCGCCTTTCACACCCTTTATTACCGACAATATTTACCAACGACTACTACCACACATTCCCCAAAATCTTCGAGGCAAAGATGATCGGAGTGTCCACTTTTTGGCCTTCCCAGATGTGAGAGAAGAGCTCTTCAACCAAGAGATTGAACGGCGGGTTGGCCGCATGCAACGTGTCATTGAGCTGGCCAGAGTCTCGAGAGAACGTCGCACCGTTGGCTTGAAGACCCCACTGAAGACTTTGATCATTATACACGCTGATCCAGTCTATTTAGAAGACATTCGATTACTGGAGGGATACATCACGGAAGAGCTCAACATTAGAGACCTTGTCCTTTCATCGGATGAGGCTAAATACAACGTGCAGTACAGTGTGTCCGCAGACTGGCCAGTGCTTGGAAAGAAGCTCAAGAAAGATGTGCAAAAGGTTAAGAAGGCGTTACCTGGCTTGACTAGCGATGAAGTACACCAGTTCGTTTTGGACAAGGTGATTACGGTGGATGRCATCAAACTCGRGGAAGGCGATCTAGTCGTCAAACGTGGCTTGAAGGATGATGCATCATCGAAATACCTAGAAACAAACACGGATAACGATGTGCTTACCATCCTCGACGCGGAGATTTATGCGGCCCTCGCAGATGAAGGTTTGGCACGAGAAATCATCAATCGAGTGCAGCGATTACGGAAGAAGGCCGGGCTACAGCCAACGGACGATGTCAARATGGAGTACAAGGTTTTGTCAGATAAAGATAACATCGGACTTGAGAAGGCTTTCACGGAGCAAGCACAGTCCATCGAGAAGGCGTTGCGGAGACCAATTGATCACCACGAAGTGACGAAAGATGGAGGGGAGATCCCGGAGAAGGCGGAGGAAGGAGTCATCTTGCAAGAAGAGCAGGAGATTCAGAATGCGGTGTTTTTGCTGAGGTTGCTGAAGCTATGATGAATGACAAAAGCTTGCTGATTCTGCAGGATTCCCATGTACGTCTTTCAAGGCCGCGATAGACAGACAGTCTTATGAGATATRTAGATTCGCCATAAAAAAGCGAGATCATAAATGAAGATCCTTCATGGCTTCTTGGCAGCCGCCTGTGATGTGTGAGCTATGAAAATGAAGTGAACGTAACTGAAGTCCTTACAACGTAACAGTTCTTCAATCGTAAAAACTCGGTGAGACATTTATCTTTATGGACTGCATTGTAATCCGCCACTATGCATTTGCCATATGCTGAGCTCTGATAGACGTCAACGAGATATCTTGAGCTGGGAAGGAACGACTCACCTCGGCCGAGCATTTGGCAACAGCTTTAGCAAACTTCTCGATTGGACTCGTCCGAGTCGGCATCGTTGACGACTTGAAGATTGTGGTGATGAAGAGGAGTAGTCAATGGCCCATAGAAATTCTACTGCATGTGGTGTRGCTAGACTGGGGACTTACGAAGGCAGCCGGTTTTGAAATCCGACCGGTCTTTAGTGGCTGTAGTAGCAAAGCCTAGCCCCGCTAATTCTTTATTAAAATATTTTTATTTTTATAATTAATTAAAATATAATTTTATATATATATATATAATTTTTTAATTAAAATAAATAAATATTTTATTAAAATTTAAAAAATTAAATTTTTAATTTATTTATAATATATATATTTTATAAAAGTTATTTAAAAAGTATAATTTGCTAGTATTATTACTAAAAATCTTAAAAAATGAACTAAAGAATTTAAAAAAAAATATATTAAATAAAATATATTTTCTTTTATTATTAAAAAGTAATTTACTAGAAAACCAAGAAGTAAAACTAAGCCTAAAATCTTTATAGAAATAATTATAAATCTTTTTAAAATTTATATATTTAATAAAAAACAATGCCGTAAACTCTAGTATATTATTACTACAAAAAAGAATTTTTTCGATTTTTACCAATAAACTATTAAAAAAAAACTATAAATTAAAAGTTTAAAATATAGTAAATCTACTAAAAAGTTTAGTTTAACCAATATCCAAAAAATATAATAATATAAATTTATTTTATTAAAAAAAAATTAAAGCCTAGTAAAATAAAAAATAATTATTTTTTTTAATAAAATTTTAATTATAATTTCCATATATTATAAATATTAATAAATATTTTAATTTATAAATAAATAATATTATTTTAATGTAATTTAGCGATAATATAATAATTATTTAAAGGCTATATTCTAAAATTGTTTTATTTATAATTATAAAAAGCCCTATTATATATATTATTTTAAAACATTTAAATAAAAAGAAGAAAATATAAATTATATTAAATAATTAAATAATAAAAAAGTTAAAATAAAATGCTAAAAAGCTTTTAATATATAAAAATATAAGAAAAAACGTAAATAAAACGAAAAAAACTAGTATTAACTAATAAAAAAAATATTATAAAATATATATTAGAAAAATAACTAATATAAAAAAGGTTTATTAAAAAAAAATATTAATAATATATATTATTACTATAAAATAATTAAGTTTTACTTGATTCTATTTTAGGAAAAAATTTTAATTTAATAACATAATTTTAATATTTTTAAATATAATTAATTTTTATTTGTTTTTTAATAAAATAATATTTTTTTATATATAAATAAATAAACTATTTAAAAGCTAAAAAAGGCAAACTTTTTTTTTTTAAATATATAAATAATTTTCCTAATATAAATACTATTAAAAAAACCTAAATACTAATAAAAATTATAATAACTAAAAATTAAAATTTTTATATATTTTAAAATAAATTAATAAAATATAAAAAATTAAATGGAAAAATTTATTATAAAATAAAATTCAAATATTAATTATTTATATAATAATAATTAATATTTTAATTATTAAATATAAAAATAATAAATTTTTTTATAATTAATATTTTTATTTTAATATAAAAATATATATAATGCAAAATATTTTTAATATATAAAAACCCTAAAATTTAAGTTTTTGATATTTTTTGCTTAGGGTAGTGGTTGGATTTCAAAACCGGCTGCCTTTGTACTGTAGCGCCAAGCTTTTCATGGGCGCCAAATCCACGGGAGCGCGACGCGCCTTCAGGGACAACACCCGCGACTCGAAAATACCCATAATGCGCTTGCTGAACATACAACATTGCGAATACATTGCTCATGATAGCTTATGATCGAATTCCATTATGCGACCGGTCTCGTACGATTATTTCCCCAGGGTCTCGCCGAATGCCTTCCTCTAGATGCCGCCCTCAGGAACCCCTCCACAATCCAATGAGGGACAAATCAACACGGGAATTACAGAACCATACTACAGTAATGAAGGCAAGCAACCTCCTTGTTTGGCTGTGGAAGGATCCCTGACTGTAATAGATGTCGCGATCCTACATGATATTGTCGCGCTCGCGCAAGAGTTGCTCCCGACACTCCCCGAGCGTGAACGACTACCTACTAACGCGTTATTTACCGCCTACTACGATATACTACCCAGGCTTGGACTCGATGCCGACCATGATAGTCGATATGCGCGAGTTCTGTTCAAGATTGGCGGCCTCCGAGGCGAGGCGACGCTCTACGAAAGATTCGAGGAGGTCCTGGCGCGAATGGGGATTGAAATCGAATTTGGAAACAATGAGGACGACGATGAATATAGCATACAGGGAGACTCACAAGTCGAGATCGAGAACGCGACTGCAGGAACGACGCCTCCACAAGACGAGAATGTTGAGCCAAAAGGCCGTCGCAGACGTAACTCTGAGAGTTCTTTTTGGGACCAAGAAGTTACGCCAATCGCTCCAGCCAGACGGAACTCCATCTCTACCTCAGTCCAACTTGTGCCCCAGCCTGAAGGCCAACCGCGATTCTTACAGGAAATCCAGCCCAGACAGCCAAGAGCATCAAATCCAGCACACCACCAGGAGTTCAAGTCGCAGCCCCAGGATCACGTTGGAGCCTGGCTAAACACTCATCACGAGAGACCGAGAAGACGGCGAGGGCGATCTGTATCGACACATTCTAGCTTGCGTATTCGACGCCGAGTACCATCTGTGGATAATGGACGCCGTGGACGACCCGTTAATCCTTCGATCCCTGAATCAGATCAGTACCATGCAGCCAGTGAAGATACAGCAGTCACGTCAGCTCTCGACTACGATACCGTTTCTACAGAGTCTCTCGAAAGGCATAACAACCAAGAATACTATAATTTGCTTGAACGCAAAGCTACGACACTGCTTGAACATCATGCGAGCTCATTCTTCAGGCGTCAGTYGCCGCTTTGGCGAGAGAAGGCTGTACGTCTACGAGATTATCGCTCCATCCTGGAAAGGAAGGCAGTGAAGCATGATAGGAACGTCTTACTTTCTATCTCCTTTGCCAATTGGCAGAGGCTATTGCTCGAGCATCGCGTGGTCAGAGAGAAGAAAAGGTTCTACATCCATCTCGAACAACGTGCTGTAAAGGCCAGAGACATGTACCTCAAAGTCAAAGTCTTGCAGGATTGGTCGTATGCTGCGCAATATCAAGTCAGTCGTACGGCAGCCGCTCGACAACACATTCTCCAGTTTCAATGCTTCAATGCTTGGGCTGAGATCACTTCCGTCAACGAGTTCAAAGTCCGCCGACATGTACTACACAGGTATTWTAGTATATGGAGGCGGCGGTATGCCGATGTAACTGCCAGCAGCGACTATGCAATCCAACAATATGAAGATAATCTAGTGGAGAGGACTTACTGGCAGTGGGTTATGAAGAGGTGGGATTCCAAGGCTTCTGTTTGGTGGGTGGAGAAGGCCAAGCGCCGCTCGTTATTCAGCTTGGTCGCGCAATATCACGTGAATTGGGAAAATCAGCGTAAGGCCGAGGATGCCAGACGGAAGCAGCTTATCTGGAATGTTTGGCGTAGTTGGAGAGACCAGACTCATCAGCGAACTAATCAAAGAGAGCGGGCAGCTGCTTTCTACGAGACCAAGATTTGTCGCAAAGCTTTCTTTAAATGGACCGAAGAAGCCCGAGTTGTCCCAGTCAGAGAGATTGTCGAGATCGACATCGAGCAACGCATAATTCGAAATGCSTTCAACATTTGGCTGTACCGTACTCGGCAGGAGAGACACGCCGCGGAAGTTGACCGTGTGAAGGTCTTACGAGAAGCCACGACTACATGGCGCTACCAATGCCGCTCGCAGCGACTTCGTGCCAAGGTTGATGCRCGACTCAAGGCGGAAGCCCTTTTCAATTTGATAGAGGCCGAGAAATCTGCCTTGATTGAGCGCAAGCGGAAGGAACAGTGGCTTCGTGGGATCATGCACACGTGGATGGAAAAGGCGAGGTTACTGAAAGAAAAGAGACTCCGTTTAGAAGCTATGGCCGAGTCACACCTCACTCAAAAGTCTCAAGATTTTGTCATGGATCGCTGGTTTGGGAAGACGCACAGTCTGCTCAGAAGAACGAATTCTGCCATTGAGCTCTATCAGCAGCGGCTCTTACACAAAACCGTTTCTCAATGGCTTGGACGCGCCCAACACGTCGAGAAACTTGAGGGTTGGTCTCGCGATGCCGACTTCTTCTTCCTCACCACGAAGTCTATCAAGCGATGGAAAGCATCCRCCGAATCTTCCAAACGCGAAAAGCGAAAGGCAGCCTATGCACAAGTCCGACGGACCACGAAGACAAATCTAGCAAGGGGTAAGCTTCGCACTTGGCACCAACAAGCGCAACATGTCCTTGATCTACAAGGCCAGGCGCAAAGTATTCGACAAAATAAGGATGTCGTTCTAGGCATGGAGATCTTCGACCGATGGCGCGCAAAATCTGCTGAGCTAGCAGAACTAGAATCGATCTCGCGTGAGAATGTTCTAAGGAAGCTATTCTCTGTCTGGAAGGAGCGTTYGAGCGCATATCAAGAACTAGACACGGAAGCAATTTTAACCTATGAAGAGAAACGAGAGAGCAGAGCATTCAAGAAATGGAACCTCACAGCTCTGCAGCTGCACGCGCAAAACAACTACGCCCTCGATATTCGAGAGAAGCACGCTAAGAGAGCATTCCGGAAAATGTTCACCTACTGGCGTCAAAAAGCAGCGTTGAAACGGCCTCCAAAGACCACAGAGCCAGAAGAAGCTCCCGATGAACTCTGGGCAACAGCGAGGGCCGAGAAGTGGTCTGAGTATGGAGGTGAAGGTAACGTATTGGTCAATGGATTAAACGAAGTTGTCCCATCGACTCCTGTTCCAGGATACTTGAGTACGCCTTCAAAAAAGAGCGAAAGAATAATGGCTRTAGCCGAAAGATTCTCGACGACCCCAAAAGGCCCTCTCTCTACGCCATTTGAACGACATTTGAGAGCGCAATACTCTGGTGGGCAAATTCATTCTTTTCGAAAAGGGGCTGGCAAAAGCGCACTGAGCATGAGCAGAGGGTTCGATGATATCGAGGAGAAGCGTCATGAATAATGAGTCGGATGGTGTTCCTAGAGCGTGGGGAAGTCGGTCTGTATCTGATATGAAGGAAGTACTGCAAATATGGCGTTTTGAGGATAGGGATTGTATTGGATACCCGRACATCGGCGTGGATGTATGGCTGTGGGCGTTCTGGCGTCAGCGAATAGGAGGGATCGTGAGGCATCTGGGTTGGCAGCTTATCGTTTCTTTTTTGACATGACTACAAGAGATTATGATAAGCTGTGGTCTTAAAAAGCGTAATGATAGYCTCAAAAGCCTAATGGATACGCAGTTTGAAAAGAAGAGCAATAGATCAGATGCTCGCTATCTTGCTCCAATGTTCTGCCTCGTGATCTAGTGTTTGCCTATGCGCCCCCTCATTCGCTGGCCGATCCTTCTGAGCTCAAGGTTAAGACAAGGCCAGTACGCAAGGCGCGACCCTACTTTCACACGCCAATTTGAACATTGAACACAACACTTCCCCGCAGACCTGGAAACTATATGACGCTTTTCTTTTTTCCTCTTCTTAGCTCATATAATCTCTACGGATCCTTCAAGAATATGACCTGCGATGCGCCTTGATCAATAGTATGCGAGCAGTGCTTCCTGGAAAGCCCCGGGCCAAGCTCCAAGCTGTCTGTACGGGCTGCTGGGAAAGTAGACGACTCATAGTAAGCCACTTACTTTCTTTTCGATACCCTGCGTTTACTGAGAGTTCTTCCCATAGGCATACATCACCGGCAATGCCTTTGTTGTGCTTACCGGGCCCGACTCGATCCTGCAAACGATATACGATGACGACGACGAACAGCTCGAGGCCATTGCTATTGACGAGGCGTCCGGAAAGATAGCTACGCTTGCAGGGCTGAATATCAGGGTTTATAAACCGTATGGGCAGGAAGAGAATGCTTTGAAGGTAGGGTTACGTTGTCATGCTGAGGAAGACCATTTACTGATTAGGCGTCCAGTGGTCTTTACAACACAGCTTCTCCACGAAAGAACCTACGGATAATGCGATAGCCACACTTTCTTGGGGCGCCGCAGAGGAGCTGCTTGTAGGAGGGTCATGGCTCAGCTTATTTTCAACTACGGACGAGCCTACCGTTATCTGGAAGAAAGAGCTTGCAAACACCGTTAAATTCGCCAACTTTTCCTTCGACTCCGCATACATTGCTTCGACTGGGACATATGATCGACTGGTGAAGATATGGAGGAGGCTTTCATTTGGATCAGACGATACGCGATTCGATTTCAGCTACCTTCCGCATCCTGCTACTGTTACTGATATCCATTGGCGGAGACCCTTTCACAAGGAYCAGACTATCGATAACGTGCTGTACACGATATGCGCAGATAATGTGTTGAGAATATGGGCGGCGACGGACCCTCACGGCCTACAATTTCTGCAGCTCTGGGCGCAGATTGATTTGAAGGAGTCAATAGCACCTCGAGGCCTTGGCCCCACTCAAAATTCAGATGTGCGCTATGCTTTCATAGTCGATGGCCGGGATTTCATGCTTGCTACAGAGCATGCCGTTCAGGCACGAGGGGTCGACAAAGAGGATCATGCTCTCTCGCACTTGATTGAAGTTGCAAACAGGAACCCGGAGATCTGCRTCGTTTTGGATCGGTCTGGGAATATGTCTGCGTGGGGGCTTGAGAATGTGGGATGCAAGGCACGGCAAACCACGAACATTTTTAATGTAGCGCATGTCGATAATATAAGCCTAGGGTTACCGACGGATCTGACAGAATACTCGAACTATGTTCAGTTCTACAGTTACTGCAATCAGGAGAGCGGCGGCCTCAATCTTTTAGTACATCATTTTGATGGCCAGATCGAAGTTTTCGAGAGCAATGTGGCTGATCTATTTGATCTCTCTCCAAGACGAAATAGATTCGTGTCTAAAGCGTTGTGGACGGGCCACGCTTCTGCTGTTCGAAAGATCATCAGAAATGCCAGTGGACGAGCCGTGGTTACTCGGACTGATGGYAATGAGGGAATTGTCTGGAAGCATATGGACCGTGAAGGGGGTACTTCAATCCTCCGACAGAGCATAATCTCCGAAACCGAGTATATCCACAGGATCTGCGTACTGCGAAAAGGTGACTTTGTCATATACTTGCATCGCAACAGAATTGTGCTATGGGACGCGAGGTCGTTTCAGGCAAACCAGCTTGCCAGTTGCGACTTCTCTATTGAAGGAAAGACACTCTGCATTCTCGTGCTTCCGGAGCTGGAGAAAGCAGGTCCGATTGCGCACGTTGCTACCATCACGTCCAAAATGAAAGGTCTCGTTTGGGAGATCTGCTTGCCTTCGACACGAGAAAGTATCCCTGCAATGAATGGTCACCGTAAGCCTTCAATTCGGGAATTTTGCCGCTTTGATCTCGGCAAGTCTGACGATCTATCATATGTCCTCCCAGTCGACCCTGCTGGATCTACTCCCATCATGGATGGCTTTCTTGATACCTTTGCGAGAGATGTTGCCATATCATACAATCATTCTGGACTAGTACGCTCGTGGACGGCGAAGATAGACCTAGATAAGAAAAAGGTCGACTGGCTTGAGACTTGCTCAGTTGACACAGGCATATCCGAGCCAGCGCTTGCTAGTGGCAGCTCTATTCGGAAAGCCGCGCTGGTGAACTCGACCCGATCAGAGCTCACTATTTGGGATGTTCGGGGAGCCCAGCTCGAATACTCCCAGGACTACGAATCTCAGGATATGATTCGAGATCTGGATTGGACTTCAACACCTGACGACCAATCTATTCTAGCTGTGGGATTCCAATTCAGAGTATTGCTTTTGGCTCAAATGCGGTTTGATTACTTAAATAAAGGCCCGGCTTGGGCTGCCATTAGAGAGTTCAATATTCGTGACCTAACACCTCACCCCATTGGAGACTCCACGTGGCTAGGAGGTGGCAACCTCGTTATCGGTGCAGGCAATCAGTTATTCGTCTATGATAAAGCTGTCGATCCTACTGCTCCTGTGGTCACAAGTCTTGGACTTCCTCCTCGCAAGACCCCTTTGAATGTCTTCGAAGTCGTATCCAGGCTTAATGGACCCCTTCCRGTTTACCACCCACAGTTTTTGGGCCAATGCACGCTCGCGGGAAAAAGCGCACTGGTTCAAAAGATACTAGTCGCATTATACAAAACTTTGAAATATTTTGTTGAAGGCGAGTCGATAGACAATCATCTTGGAATTGATCTAGAAGAGTTCTATTTACCAACAGATGTGAGTTTCACCTTTCGGCTGCATGAGACATTACTAAATTCGGTAGGCATCTTCATCCGTAGCGACAGGCAAAATTCCCAAGTCCGCATTTGGTAACTTCTCTGATGAGGAGGAAGAAGTTGAGACTGTGACCGAGGAGGTCGCTCTTTCCATCAACGAGAAACTCGCCAAGATCGCACTACCCCAACTGTCAAGGCAAGAGCAGATCCATTTGGCGGATATTGTTGAGTGCGTCGCGCTTGTYGAAAAACAACGGCGATCCATGGATGACAACGCAGCAAGGTTTATGCTTTTCTTCCGTCAACATGCTTTGCGTCGTGGCCGAGCAAATGAGGTYMATTTATCGTGGAGGGAAATCAACTGGGCATATCACAGCAATAGTCAAGACATACTGGCTGATATGGTATCGCATCAATTCCACGGCAAGATGCTATGGGAGCATGCTCGTGAGAGCGGCATGTTTATGTGGATGACTGACTCCAACGCGCTCGTGAGTTCCATCTTAGATGTCTCGTAAGATTCATACTAAATCTACCATCTACAGAAAACACAGTTTGAGAATATTGCTCGGAATGAGTACACAAAAAGCGAGATGAAGAATCCCATTGATTGCACCCTTTACTACCTTGCCCTGAAGAAGAAAGCCGTGCTTCAAGGCTTGTGGCGAATGGCCAGTTGGAATCGGGAGCAGAACGCAACAATAAGACTATTAGCGAACAATTTCCAGGACCCCAAATGGAGAACAGCTGCTCTGAAGAATGCTTACGCATTATTAGGAAAGCGTAGGAATGGTAGGTGTGCYCCAACTAGAATCCYCAGTTGCTGCTGACGGGTATAGAATATGCCGCGGCATTCTTCCTATTAGCAGACCATCTCAAAGATGCCGTGAACGTGATTCTTAATCAACTGAAAGACCTCCAACTTGCAATAGCTGTCACTCGAATTTATGAAGGCGAGAACGGGCCCGTTCTGAGAGAGCTCCTCCAAGAAAAGGTGCTGCCATTAGCAGCACAAGAAGGCAATCGCTGGCTAGCATCATGGGCATTTTGGATGCTGCATCGTAGAGACATGGCCGTCAGAGCACTGATTGTACGTTTTGTCATCTCGCTATGCTCAACTTCTACTGATGCAATATAGTCACCAGTCTATACCCTTCTCGAAACGCCCGCATCTCCCGACCTCCAAGCTAAACTCTTCCTGACCGATGACCCAGCTCTCGTGGTCTTATACTCACAGCTCAGACAGCAAACGCTGCAAACTCTTCGTGGCGCTTCAAAAGTGACGCCGAAAGTAGAGTGGGCGTTCGTGGTGCATAATGCGAGGTTGTACGATAGGATGGGGTGTGATTTACTTGCACTGGGTCTAGGTTTGTCTCCTTTCCTGATCGCTTAATTAATAGTRTACTTAACATCATACGCAAGTCCGCAACTGGGAATTTCTCCTCCTAACCCCAACGCTGCAGAATCTCGAACAGCCAGACCCCCGCCAGATGCTGCGCCGGCGCTCGTCTTTGGTAGTAGCAGACCTCCCACCAGTCCCGCTAGAGATGAAGACGGGGGTGCAAGGCCACAAACCTCCCCCGACTGTTTTCGAAGAACCACAAGGAAGCGACCTGTTAGATAGTTTTGGCTTCTAAGGGAAAGAGCGACGGCATTGGGGCTGAGATGGGGCTTAGGAAGGAGAAGGGTGGGGGTGGAGCTAATATATATCTTGATCTTGACATGCATAGCGAGGCTCTCTATACCACAAAATGAATAACAACCTAATCTAATCGTATCCGCCCCATTCACTCGCCTACTTAACATGAATCATTACGCATCCCAAAGCTAGACGAGCCGGCATACTAATGCTRAAAAGGGCCCCTCCTTGATGCGATACTAGCTAGCCAACTTAACCTTTCGTCCATCTCGGAGTCCGTCGCTTCGCACTGACTCGACACCTTGCCGCCGAGCTACGAGCGCCGGCCTAAAAATCGCGACGTGCAACAAGTTCCTGCTTAAATCCCATTTTAAGAGAACTAACTTCGTGATAGCAGAAGAGCTAAAATATCGACTTGCAACAAAAGGTCGATGGCAAGCGAGGAGGGGGCCGCCAAGGGAAGCCGCGTGGTGCATGAACGGAGAGCCTTGTTTTGTAATCGCGACGTGGTGCGGGAGCTTGATAAAAATAGGCAAAGTTGAGGACGGTTTTTCTTTCAGGCTGAATTTGTATCGGGGCTTTTACCACTAGAGCTCATGACAGTGCGGTAAGTACGCCCCAGAACGCGAAGGCGAAGGTTATGGATAGGGCGTGCAGAATCATCGTCTTTGAAGTTATTTGYGGATGTATCAGCTTCGATTTCGAAGTTGCTCATAGCTTTATTCCTCTTCTTTGTCGATAGCAAATACGTAGTCACAATGATGCTTCTAGAGTCACCGAGYTCTCTTTGTTCGTTGTTTGCAGGGAATCATTTGCCGTCTTTAATTTGCTGCGACAAAGACAGCGCAGTGGTTCGAGACTCATATTATTAAGAACGRGCCCTTTCGTGAATGTGCTTTCTTGATACCTTCTTTTCATGATAAATGGCTTGTTGACCTGGTAAGAAAGCTCCACGGACTAGGGAAGCAACAGAACGCCCGAAAGCCGCTGACATGTCGGAAGAAGATGATACACACGAAGTTTACGCTATTCTGTCCGCGCCATGGTCCTYCGAAGAGGAGGAAGATGAGAGGATGCGTTGGGCCGAAGAAATAGGGGGTGCATCCGTGTCCGAATTTTCGAGGAGACGATCGAAGGAGGGCAGTAAGCAGTCATGCCATGACTTGGGCGATTCCATGTCCCTCGATCTCGAGAGACYAGACGCGACGAATCTTGATTTCGAGGCTATAGACCCGATGCTYATCGATATTGAGATCTCTCCGAAGTCTCTTGATTTCGAAACGCGAAATACAGACAGGAGAGTACAACCAACTCGCCAAAACTTCTGGAATCAAGGACAAACCTGCGAGATACATCAACAAGACTGTCTCGGGACCATCGACGAGCTCATTAGGACGACACAGAAATTRGTACGAGAGAAAATTGACTCGGAAACCGAAATTGGCTCCCTCAAAGCTCGGTATGAAAATGTGAACGCTCAGTCCCACAGGTTACTAGTTCGGCGGGAGGCAGACCAGAAAAAGATCTGTGAGCTCTTGCTCAAATTGCAAAGAGCCCAAGCGCTACCCAAGACCGTTCCGACCCACTTTCCAGCCATCGAYGTTCAAACGACAGAGAGAGATTTCGACTGGCCAGAACAGCTTCAAGACTGCATTGAGCTACTCACACGAGATACCACTGGCAACGCAGGTGAGCCACCAACAATACACCTGCAGGGCTTCAACGACCCTGACACCCAAATTGTCTCAATCGGCTTCGAGTTGCCAGAAAGCATTACCGTCAGACTAACCAACGCTCAGAATAATAGCCCTTTGGGCAAGAAGGGTTACCTAATAACTTTCCRCGTCCTTCAGAACATCTCAAAGCATCTGAAGGATTTGACAAATTCCCTGCCTGTGTTGGAGGCGGCGTTCACGATCAACGAAGCTCTGTTGCAAAAGGAGAAAGAGCTAAGGTRCGAAGCCGAGAGACGAGTTGTGGAACTCCAGCAAGAATTACAAGAGGYGCCCAATGAATCAAAGACGAATCATGGACCCGAATTACAACAGCAAACTGTGGAGGAGCTCACATCTCTTTTGCAAGCCGAGAGGGAGCTTCGGCARGAGACAGAATTGCGGGTAGAAGAGCTCCAGAGCGAATTGTACGATAGRGATGAAGAGATGGAAGATAGAGAACACAGGAACGGGGGTGGGGGCGGGCTTCAGCCGGAGCAAGARCTTGAAGTGAAGCGACAGCGTCTGAAAATAGCCCAAGARAGGCTTGTTGAGGCGAGAAAAGAGGAAGAACTTTACGATCCATCGGATCCGACTCAAGAGAAGGCAAAGAAATGGATCCAAGATCTGTTGTTGGAAATGCACAAACTTGAGAATRGYATCGACGAATTAGAAGGCGGGAACGAGTAGCTCGTCAAGGGGGCAACTCCCTTATGCCCAACACCAGATTTTGTTTCGAGAAATGCGCCATTTTAGCGACTGGGAACTATTTCCAATGGCTCTTGCCGGACTTTTGAAGTCGCCCCGAGTAGTGGAAAAGAGAGCAACCGAGCAGTCACCTAAGATAGAAGSAGCTTGGCTGTGAGATGGTCCTTGTAAACCTTTCCAGATTCTGAATGGTCCTAGGGCTGATTGAATCCGAGCTGAGGATATAAATCAAAAGTTCCTCCTCTGGCGTCTCGAAAGATACATGTTACTTAGCCCCACGAAGCAGGCCCCATGAACAGCGAGATGAAGCCACGGTCCTCCGAGTCCCTTGCCATATCCAATACCGCCGCCAAGGACCCGAYTCAAAGCTCTGACYAGTGGAGCAAGATGGTAGACGGCCACAGCCCCTGCTACATTCTTGCTCGTTCGATCCACGTGCCGGACAGCGAAGATGAAGGCGATCAAGCTGGAGGCAAAAAGAAGAACGGCGT
This sequence comes from Lachnum nothofagi, assembly GCA_003988875.1. NCBI lineage: Eukaryota > Fungi > Ascomycota > Leotiomycetes > Helotiales > Lachnaceae > Lachnum > Lachnum nothofagi. The sequence continues at coordinate 22,213 of QYSG01009780.1, forward strand.
ATTGTCGGACAATGGCATGAGCTTGGGGTGCCGGTGAAGAGAGCTGTTCTGAGGGGTTGAGGAAGAAATTCAGCGATGCCGGGAGCTCCATGAAAAAGTGTAACCAGAAGGGGAGAGTAGGCAGGATCGTGGATGCCATCTTGGTGCGAATGGCTGGGTGACTGTAACTCTGCCGGTATGGGTGCGTGGGTGGAAGGAAAGAGCATTCATCGAAAGAGGGAAGGGGAAGGGGAAGGGGAAGGGCGGACCGGACTGGAGAGAAGGTGCCGTGCCGTGGGGTGCCGTGCCGTGCCGGATGGGACCTTTCCAGCGGGCGTAGGACTGGGTGAGATCCTGTGACCTGTGACCTGTGACCTGTGTGCTGAGTCCTGWGTCCTGTGWCCTGTGTCCTGTGTCCTGTGCCCCACGAAATGGGACAATGACAATGGTGGAAGCCACAGCGTCACKCACGTGTCGTGTGTTGTTGCCGTTCGTACAAACTGATGCTATTCGACGATCCGTTTTGGCGCTGCTTACTGTGCATGCACTCAAGGCGCCAATGTTCTGGCGGGATGCGGGATGCACCAGATGTGTTCCTGGACGCACCAGATCTTGGGGCAGATGCGCTAAACCGCCTTGGGGTCTTGCTCGTGTTGTCAAACGGCGTCTGCAACACACATCCCTGCAACACACATCCCTGCTATCGCCGCCACGGACAGGGGACAGGGGACAGGGGACAGGGGACCCGCCACCTCTGGCCAGGGTACGTAATGCCCGTGCGAGGGGGGGAACGGTTCTCGACGTGCAGGATCTCGAGGACAAGCAGCAACACCCGCATTCTGCTGGGACAAGAATACAGTAAGAGGCCGGCGAACGCTAATGCAGCCATACGAACGTSCCTCGCGACTCGTACCGTCCTTGGACGCACAATGTTCCCCCGAAAGGACGGTATGCATGTATTTCCACACCCGTCATCGATTGTGGTCCCGGCTCGGCTGTGTTCCTGCCGACGTTGCTGCTTCAAACTCACTACAGTACAGTACGGTCTCGAAGGGTCGGCCCTCGCTCGCTCACTGATCTCTTGATTCACCARTTGTGTCAAGAGGCAAGAGGCTCAGTACCGTACTATGGTTCAAGGGTTAGATTTCGATTGCATAAGGCTAACGAAGTATAATAGATAAATGACCGCTAACCACTTGAAGTAATCCTTAAAGGCTGCTTTCAAAAGACTTCTTTTGGGCTTCTTTTTCTTATAATATGGATTCTTGCAGTCCCATCAACCCTTTTGGGGCTGTAAAAGCACCGAGAGGGGAAATTATACTTTGTTAGCCTCATGCAATCGAAATCTGACCCTTGTATCATAGTACAGTAGTTCCCAGTAAATCCAAGCTGACTTGCAGCTGGCCCTGGCCCTGGTCCGCGCCCTGGACCAGGATACGGCGCAYCCCTCCCTCGGTATCTAAAGCTCAGGTCCCCACAAAGACGTCCATGTAACAAGAATTACTTGGACCGACATCTCCAATCTCAACAACACCTCAACACCTTCCAGTCCTCATCAGCATCTCGTCCTAGCCTATTTGCGGCCTCGGGTTCTGGCAGGAGACGATTCCTTCAGTCGTTCGAACATGGCAAGCCCAGCTGATACCCAAGATGCCACCAGCAAACGTTTTGGAGACCTGAACCTCTCAATCCTCGGGTTGGGAGCCGATTACCCCCCCTTTCCTCTAGACCATACGGCGCTGGAAACACTTGCCAAACTCCATTACCCAGAATCGCCAGCGTTTGTCCACCTTGGCCAATTTCTAGAAAGTACTGTCAGCTAATCTGATCTCAGAATGACCAAGGTTCTTGCGATCAACAAATATACAGGAATCGACATACGCTCTGCAATTGGACCTGTAACTCACCCAATGGCAAACATGGACCGCGCCCCTACGATCGCGGAACTATGCGAAGTATTCTTGAAAGATGGTGTCACACTCGCAGTGAATGCCGCTCGAAAGGCTCTCCACGAAGCACAACTCTCTCCCTCAGACATAACGCACGTTGTATCGACGACTTGTACGAACAGCGCAAATCCGGGTTTTGACCACTACGTCTGCAAACAACTTGGGATTCCACAATCAGCGGAAAAAGTCTTGTTACATGGCATAGGATGCAGTGGTGGGCTAGCGAGCTTAAGAACGGCTGCGAATCTTGCTCTAGGAAGCTCATTCATGGGACGCAAAGCGAGGGTATTGGTTGTGGCACTTGAAATCAGCAGTTTGCTTGTTCGAAGTGAGCTCGATAGCGTGAACGAGCTACAAGAGACGAGGATCGGTGTAACGCTGTTCAGCGACTGTGCGAGCGCGCTTGTGCTTAGCAACAGTATTGGTGGACTGGAAGCAGAGCCTGTGTACGAAATGCTGGGCTGGGACCACAGGATAATACCAGACACTGAGCAGGATTTGGGCTTTGATGTTGATCCACTGGGTACTACATCTTCAACCCATTTCAAGAGCATCTTCTAATAAGAAAACTTAGGCTGGAAAGTCGTCCTTTCGCCCCGGGTCCCAAAGCTGACAGGCGCCGTCGTCGAACCTACCTTCTCCGACCTCCTCGCCTCTCTCCCATCTCTTCCTCCCACTTATAGACAAGCAGCCGACTTCGACTGGGCACTGCACCCCGGCGGAGCCACGATTCTGACAGGCGTCGAAAGAGCAATGGACATAACACCAGAGCACATGCGCGCATCTTACGATACCTACATGAACCACGGCAACTCCTCCTCTGCAACCATCTTCTCCGTGCTCGACCGGCTGCGGCAAAAAGACATGGATGACTATGCGCCCGGAGGCAAAGTCAAAGACTTTGTAGTTGGCTGTGCGTTTGGCCCGGGTATTACGATTGAGATGTGCATGCTGAAGCGTAACTTGAGCCATGTGAGACGGACGCTGGTCATTGCTGGAAATGTCACGCCGCCGTCGAGTGATGGAAATGAAAGTGAGGCTGGTGAGGTTGAGAGCGAAATTGAAAGCGTGAAGAATCAGAGCCAGGAGTTGACTGCAAAACTTGAGGCAGTGCATCCGGAAGTTCCGGAGCAGAACAGAAAGCTAGATATGGAAAATGGCGAGCGGAGTAATGATTCATGGGCAGAGCTAGAGAAGATACGAAGCGAGTTTATAGAGGAGGCGTTGAATTGCGTTACTCTGGACTGAGAACTTTTAAGAGCGATGCCCCTATAGGATTAGAGAATCTTGCATGGCGTTGAGGTGTTTCTTATTCGAATATATTGCTGGAAAAGCGAAGTAGATAGGGGCCTTGGGAGATGGAAGACAGAAATGCAATTGCTTCAAGAGTCGAATGAAAATACAGAAAGTACGATAAAAAGATGAAAATTACTGGAAAGAAAACCATGGGGACTTCGACTCTCTTAAATTGCGCCATCTCAAACTTTTCTGGGCAGTGGATTCAAGCGCGAATGTCTAGTACAGCACGAGGTTTAGTGCAATACCCACATGACTGATATCGTCTCTTGTCTAGAAAAAGACAAAACTAAGAAAAGCTATGTTCATCCTGGGGCATTCATTGTACCGAAAATGATTYTGCTGCATGGGTATCATCAAATCAATCAAACGTAACCTTCTTCCCCTTAAACTCCACAGTCCTCTTCGCCTTCTTCGCCGCCTTCGCCGCCTGCCAACTCGGATGCAAAACCCCCGTATCATCCCTCTTCGGCCTCTTCCTCTCCCCCAGCTTCGTTGCATTCTCCCCCGTAACCTGGCCCTTCCTCTCCCGTTCTCGTCTTTCCCTTCGATTATCACCCTTCTTTTCTTTGTCTTTCCTCACGTCAGCGACTTGAGGCTGCCCGCTCTTGATGTGGTTCGCTTTTGCGCCGTATTTCTTCTCGAAGATTGCCCGGCGCGCCATTTGGCCGGGGCGGTTCTTTCGGGGCGGGGGCTTGGAGGAGGGTTCGAGGTCGGAGGGGGAGGAGTCGGGGTCGGAGAAGTAGCCGTGGAGGAGGGTTGGCAGTGCCGCTGAGCTTTGGGGGGCTGGGTTATTGAGGGTTTTGGGGCGTTTGGAAGGCGGTGATGGGGAGGGCGAGGGTGAGGGTGAGGGTGAGATCGAGAGGGATARTTGCTTAGTTGGTAGTGGTCTTCTCGCAGGTAGCTTTGCGCCGCCATTAGTRTCTTCGTCTTCGTCTTCGACTGAAAGGTCGGACTCGGAGTCAGAGGATCCAAGCATGGCGTCGTAGCGAGCGAGGTCCTCGGAGTCAATGTCTTCGTCTCCTTCGTTGGTCTCGAGATCCCCAGATTCAAAATCATCAAATGCTGGCTCCTCCTTCTCTCCTTTCCTTAGCTGTTCCRCAGCTTCAAGGTTCTTGGAAGCTTTCAAAGTACCCACCGGTATTTTCTCCTCTTTCTTTACACCCTTCTTCCCCTTCCCTAACAAATCCTCCGGCAGCGGGATCCCAATAGCCAAATACAGCCCCTTCATCACCTCTTCCATAGCCTCCTTCACCACAGGCATATTGAACATACCACTCGTAACATTCTTCACCGCTGTCCTCTCCTCCTCACTCAGCCCTTCCTTCTCCTTCTTCGATTTCCACACCTCATCAGGCAGCAACCCGCTCTCCACGAACCGCTTGACCTTGAATACCCTACCATATAGATAGATCTCCGCTGTCTCAGCCAGATCAAGGCCTTTCAAAGCCTCAATTTCTCTGTTTATGCGCCCCACATCATCGCCTTTCGCACTCTTAAGCCTCTTGCCCAGTTTCTGGCGCTCGAAGCCTTTTGCTGTTTTTAGAGCTCGTTGGAGAAGTTTCTTTCCATGGGTGAGTCTTTCGATGACGGCGGTTTCRGGCTTCAAACTGGAAGGTCGTTTTCGTTTCGGCATGCTGGAACTGTTGACGGGAAAGGCTTCTTGGACAGGGCAGAGCTTGAAAGTTCAGCCTCGTTGGCTTTTTGGCGGTGCTCTCACGTGACTGGATCCTCCCTTTCTTTACGCGTGACGATTTACTCCTCCTTTCATCCCTTCCCTAACTATGGAAGTCTCGTTGACAAGGAATATTGGCTTGTAGCTATATCTTGATCGCAAGCGTCCCAATGTTGTGCTGGGTCCTATTTTACTGTTGTCATTTCTTGCCAACCCTGAAGTTGACAATGCTCCATATTTTGTCAAGTACGAGTACCTTATGTCTAGAAGTCGCGAAGTATTTTGATACTCTTTACCTCACAAAAGACGAAGAAGAAAAATACAAAAAGCAAAGAGAGAGAAAACTCTCGCTTGGAGGTGAACCAGCCAAGCTAATGGTTGAGCTTGATAGTCTTTTGCGTTTGCTACCTCGACAGATCTCAAATATGAAACTGTGGAACTTCTTGAAGCAAGAAGCCCTCATCGGTCACACCACTGTGGAAAGCACTTTTCATATTTTGATGCTAATGTCCTGCTTGATTTTCCATATTAAAGAAAGAAGGGGAATTCCGAAGTTTGGCCTATTCACATATACAGAAATGGGGAAAGGACAAATTCTCATGACCCATCCTCCCKGTGATACAAACAGCAGCTTTTCACATCATGCATTTTCAATGTCTCTTGTTTCTGGAACATTYCAAATTGATACCTGCTTTTTTGTCCAGCACGAGCCATCATCCTACTTGAACTAGTTACAAAGAAAGAATATCCATTGTCTCAGTCTATGTACAATCGACCTTTGTATCTACAATATCTCTCTAAGATCTAAGATCTAAAGATCTTTCCAAAGTCATTCGTACCTTCGCAAAGTATCAACAGAACTCGTCTACAAGTTTGCGTTCTCCCTGTTCTTCACGCCTCCAGCTGCAGCCTTTGATGGCGCCGTGAAGGTCGAGCCGAGGGGACCCCATTTGATGTTCGAGTATGTAACAGATGCGCTTCCTGAAGCCGATTCGACTTGATCAGGGTTTCCGGAATCAGCGCTGCACGTGCCTCGGGTGACACCTGGGGAGCTGGGGTCCTTGGTGGGTGGGTAGGGAGCGTCGAGCCAGAGCATGTTCGCGGTGTGGTCATCCCAGATGGACATGACGAGGACCATACCCTTCTTGATGGCTGCACCCATGGTCTTGAGCCCTCCTTTAGTAGCGAACTCGTTGGTGTCTCCAAAGGCGGTCTTTTGGGCAGCACACCAATCATCGGTGATTGAGTTACCAGTGACGCCTGAAATTTGGGATTGAGAGTTCTCGACCGTTTTGCCGTTCTGAACATAGTATCTCTTGATTTCCTTCAGATCACCGTTTGCGGTTCCGTCAGTGGAGATAAACTGAGTCACGACCGTGAATGGCTTTGACGTGTCGATAGTGCTCCCCTTGCCGAGGAACGAGGTGTCACCCATACGGTACGAGTTGAAGTCGCATCCATCGGCATCGCACATACTCGAGTATCTGGCGCCAATTCCGCAGTCTGCTCCGGTGCATCGGGTCTGGCTGTCGACTGAGCAAGGATGTCTATCAAGCACATTAGCGAGAGTTGGACAAATCGACAGGGTGTCTTACGGGGTGTAAGCTGCAGCGATGGAGTTCGCCTCCCAAATATCCATCTCGTTACAGCAAGACCCGTACTGGCCAGCGCCGGCATTCTTGTCGTTAGAAGAAGGGGTCCACCCGACTGAGTTTGCCTGATCACGTTGTCAGCTTAAGGGCCCTCAACGCAGGATTTCAGTGCAGAAACATACCTCTCCGTTGATGAACTTGATGTCTTGAGGACATTGGGCATCACAGTATCCAGTACCATACTTGGCACCAGCTTTGTTCGCTGAGTATTTGGACATTCCTCCATCGGCATCCATTTCGGAGAAGTACAGGGCGCCGTTGAGACCGCAAGGAAGGTTGGACACATCCACATCGAATGTGAATTCTTGGTTCATGAGCGACAGCATTTGGTATTTGTCTTGGCTTCCTGCGGCCATTAAGTATGTACGAGAACCAACGTTGGTATTGTCGCCCTTTGTGACAAAGTTGAGCTTCAGTGCATTGCCTGATGTGGTGATGCCGTACGTCTTGGAGTAGTCCGCTCCATCCAAGGCACAGTTCGAGGCACACGTCTTTCCATCAGGGCAGGCAGTTGCGTTCCACGTGTTGCCCGTGTAGCAGTTGGTATAACCTGTCTTAGTATGAAGCCATCTCCAGTTGGCATCGATAACGATCGACTGCGCAGAAGTCTCGCAACCGCTGGAGGTACATTGGCTCACAGTAAGTGCTGGGTGAGTCTCAGTTGTCAAAGTGCCAGCAAGTTGTGCCCGAGCGGCAACCAACAGGGTGGAAAAGGCAAGAGCAGCAGAAAGCATGGTGAGGAATGAATGTTGCCGATGTTCAAGGTGATGTGAAACTTTGGAAGAGGGTTTGCGGCACTCTTATATTGCTGTGCTCAGAATCGAGCCACAACTTTTTTGCCTCCCCCAGCTCCTCCACATCTGACCAAAAATGGAGCATGGGGAATGCGGGGAGATTGGCCGGCACTGTTGAAGTAGCCGGAATAGACCAGGACCCACAGTGTACTTTCATCAAGGCACTTGATTCTCGTCAATTCCCCATAGTTCATTTGCAGCTTTTGAAATCCAAGCTAAGCGAATTGTTGAAGAGGTCGGATGTGGAAGAAACGAACCCGTGCAACGGGGAAACGTACAGGCGAGAGGCTTAGCTGCTAGCATCATCAGCCAATCGCGAAGTGCGGCGTTTCGAGTATAGGACTTTTGTGGGCGAGGACCTCAGCCCCCTATTGCAAGCATTGTCTTGGTCCGTCTGATATTAGGCTATGGGACAGGAGAAGTGAGAGGGACCTCGTGTACTTTGAATTTTCATGGACATCTTCCTTTTAATTCGTCTTGTAACCCTTTTCATCGACTGGGGAGACGATGTTCTCTGGCAAATCTGACATTGAYGTTCATAAAATACTCAAGTACCAAGCAGACCCCCAAGAGACTGAAATTCAACAAAGATTCCTATCTTGCACAATAGGACAAGCGTTTGACTATCATAGGTGATGCTCATTTCATATGTGTACAGAAACATTTTCTGGTACCCTAGCCACGAAACCCTGCAACTTTGTTCCTCCATCACTGGACAGTGAGACCTTATTTAATCGGCTTCAAACACCGGCTAATCAACGTTTATTTGATTAGAGACTGGTCTTGAAAAGTTCTTCTGATTCGCTCACTAAAATAATGAGCAGATGACTGTTTTTGTATGTACCTGCGACAATGTTGTTCCGTGGTACATGATTATAGAAAGAACTTGTACTAGTTACTCTCATGCACTTTCCTCCATCTGATCTTTTTGGGGGGGAAGATCCTCCACACTGACTCTTGCCACTTAATTTAGTAGACAATCTTGGTCTTCATCACGGATAAGATCCCGCAATTCCGGAGTATAGACATACAAGTACTATGGACGCAAGGTTCGGATCGGAAAAACGAAATAGTGCTCTGGGCGGGTAACTTGCATTTCTTTACGTCGGTGGCCCARGCTTGATGAAGTCTTTCCGGGTCAAAATAATCTTCTAATATTTACTAGGACTGAGATGAAGTGCTTTAACTGAGCCTCGGAAGTATCCGAACAAGGTAATGGATTGCATAGGATCGGCTTCAGGAGGGTCAAATGAGGCAGGTCCCGAGATTTACATATCCCGAGAAGGTGAGTTGAGATGGGATTCTGCGAAAGGCTTTATCTCGTTGACTGCGATTCAGTGAGTTGAGGACGATCTGTTTCTGCTACCATCCCTTGGATGCCTTTCCTCCATGCTTCAGAGACGGGAAGAGAGAGTTCTGATATATTCTCATTTATTCACCTCGGCCACGGCTGCCTTCTGTGCGCAGACATCAGGGTCGGCCGAATGGCTCTGGAAGATCTCTCATGTATGAAGGGCTTCTCAAGCCTCATAATGACTTATAGTGCTGGTTTTATTACTAYATTGTATTCTGAAACAGAAATAGCATGCACAATATCGCCTGGTTAATGGAGCGTTCCGTGCCAGGTCTAGGGTAACAATACTATCAAAATCAAAGGGTGCTCCGACGGACTCGCTAGAAACCTCCGATGGCAAAGACTTCTGCCGTTATATTTACACCATCTCACAGAGTTCTGAATTGGAGATATATCGTGGTGATACTCTGATTTGGCCATATCTTTCTGTTCCAGATATGGCAGACGAGAGGATCAGAAAGTCAAAATCCAATACGCCAGTAAGACTGTTCTTTTGACCCTGATGACGATAAAGCTGGCTTGGAAACTTTTCTTTTGGTTGATTTGGGCGGCTGCTCCCGAAGCCTGAAAGAGAGTGCTTTCACCCTATCTCGTGAGTTTTACCCAAGCGAGGACTGTAATTTCTTGCATTCATCCATAAGCCTATGCAACGCTGAGGCTCCATATTTTAGAACTAGCTTAAGTCTTTGCATGTTTCCAATGATGATATGGACTCTTCAACCCTGCTAAAGATTTGGTCTTGAGGGGGCAGGATAGTGTCCTTTGGCTAAGATATGAAAACACGGAGAATATTGAAATGGTCTTGGGGGAAGTGAATGAATCCCATGAATCAAGAGGGAGGGACAAGCCGGTACTTGTGTARTGGTATCCTTCATGTATTAGCCACCTTCAGCCTCATATACTCACGCCAAAAAACGTTCGCGCTCGTCGCTGATGTAGTTCGTGACCGCTACGATCCGGGTTGCATATCCGCTATGCCGGTAATAGGGCTTCAAGTAGAGAATTGTGGTGTATTGCGTCCGAAATTTGTCCGTTTGGCGCCCAGTCGTACCCTGATCTACATTGCGGGTAAGTACATCGACAGTCTAAGCCTCAAGACCTGCCGCCAAGGCAGGAACGAAGGTGTGGCTGCGCCGATGCCCAGTCAGTACTTCTACTTATGGCTTACGAGCCACAAAGTACATGCAGAAGCCATATACACCTTTATTCGGGCCTTTTGAAGATTTGCATTCTCTTTGCTCCAGCTCCAAAGCACCGCTTGCTCTAATCTCTGAGATCACTCTATCTATGCATTTCTAACGTTGAGTTGTGCGTGATGTCTTATTATTCTGGGAACAGGAAAATTAGTATGTGGAGGGCAGCAGGCTTAGTCTCCCGCCGTCGATGACCAGAACGTTTCCTGTGCAATATGCTCCTGCCCTGCTGGTGAGGAAGAGGATGGCTCCTGCCATGTCTTCTTCAGTGCCTACCCTCTCCAGAGGGATCTTGTCTTTGGGGAAAACACCATCGCCGATTATGGGTGCTGCCAAATCCGATGGGAATACTTGAGGCCAGTCAGCTTCATCGCCTCGCAATGTATCTAAAGTTCTAAGTTGGACTTACACCCAGGAGCAAGAACGTTGCAACGAATAGAAAACGGCGCCAGGCCAGTGGCAAGCTGCTTCATCATATGCGTCACAGCAGCCTTACTGTCCCCGTATGCGTAACCGCCAGGCACGGCTCTGTTGAATGCTCCGATACTACCGGTAGCAATTATCTGACTGTTCTGCTCCACATTTCCCTTCTTATTTCCCTCTTCCAACAGGCCCAGAAAAGCTATGATCGTATACCAGACAGCCGTCGTATTTACTTGGAACGTATTATCGAACTCTTCAGTAGGCGTATCCCACTATAAGAAATCAGAGTCAGCATCGCTCGGTGAAGAAATATTGGGCAGACTCGGCAGTATTTGGATGTCTCAGAGCTCCCGAGACATTGGAACACGCTGGAGATCTCCAACAGGAATCTTCAAGTTCCCGGATATCACTGAACAGAGAACAAAGTGCCCAGAAGATACACATACGAACGACTTCTGGAACTCAGCAACAGACGTTATCTTTGAGACTGGRATGGAGCCTTGTGCGCCCAGCGTGCCGGAGTTTGCGATGAGAAGATTTATGTAGCCGACTTCGTATTTAATAGTAGAGACGGCGGAGGAGAGTGCGTCTTTGGAGGTCACGTCGCAGACCAGGGGGGCGATATTGCTGGTCGAGACGGATCTGGAGGCGTCTTCTAGGACATCTTTTCGACGGCCGAGTATGTACACTTTGTGAGCACCATTGAGAGCCAATGCTCTTGCCATCATGAGCCCAATGCCTGCATACTGGTAAGCATTCCAGGACGTCAATTGAGAGGGAGGGACGTACCGGAATGGCCTCCTGTGATGACCGCAACGAGGCCATTGACGTTGAAGAGATTGGAAGCTTGGATTGAAGTGGTAGCCATGCTTACTGCTCCTRTCTTAAAGAAGAGCAACTCAATCAATAGAAACCTCGAACAAATTCAAAAGCTTCCACTAAATTACCTGCTTATCTTTGTAGTTGTCGGAAGAGCAAGAGCTCGAAATGTCAATGGCGGGGTGGCGGGGCAATGTCTTGGCAAAGGTCCTTGGGGCGGGCACTGCCGATTTGGACATCACCTCCCGRTAGACACAGAAAAAGGCGCTCAATATGGCGCATTTTCAGTGTTTCACTCCGTCTGGGACATTTGGATCCATGCCGATTTTTCCGTCCAGCGCGAGATCACGTACTGATATATACAGTTCAACAACTGAGAGGAGAGGGTGAGTTCTTCAAAGAACATTTAAAACATTGAAGCTAGTATAAAGGCCTGACTGAGAATTCGAAAGTATTCAGAGAAGTAATGCTTCTATAGCTAAAGTAAATTGGTGTCAATCTACAYATTTTTCAAGAGAGTGACTGGGAATTTTCGAGTATCATCCCCCCATTTTCATCTGCGGGTTGCCCGTCTTATTTTTCAGATCCCATTCTTCTTCAAGAACTCCAACATCAGATCCGCAATTTCCTTAGTATTAGTCTCCACAGCGAAATGTCCCGCATCGAGGAGATGAATCTCAGCRTTTGGCAAATCTTTCTTGAACGCAGTCGCTCCTTCCTTGACGAAGATCACGTCATTTGCGCCCCAGAACGCAATCAGTGGAACCTGGCTCTTGCGAAAGTATTCCTGAAATTGAGGATACAGATCCACGTTCTTCCTATAGTCGTAGAAAATGTTCAACTGAATGTCTGTCTGGCCAGGACGATCGAGAAGCGCTTGATCCAAGGTATAAGTTTCCGGTGCGATGAGACTGGGGTTCGGGCTGCCGTTGATGTACTGCCCTTTCGTGGCGTCGAAAGTGAGTACTCCGCCGGCGATTGCTTCTCTCAGAGTGTGGTTGAGGCCGTCTCCTTTCCACAACTCTATCAATGGATCCCAGAACGGATGCCCAAGCCCTTCCACATACGCATTTCCGTTCTGTGAAAAGATTGCTTGAATCGCTTCAGGACGATGAAGAGCAATACGGAAAGCAGTTGGAGCGCCGTAATCGAACACGTAAGGAGAGAACTTCTCGATGGAGAAAGCGTCGAGGAAAGCTTCAATGGAAGTGGCGATGGCCTCGAAGGTGTAGGGGTAGTTGCGAGAGGTTGGCACTTCAGTAAATCCAAAGCCTGGCAGGTCAGGAGCGATCACATGGTAGGCCACGGCGAGGAGGGGGATGAGGTCGCGGAATTGGTGAGAAGAGCTAGGAAAGCCGTGTAGTAGGAGAATGACTGGTGCATCTGCGGGCCCGGCTTCTCTATAGAAGATATTGACTCCGTCCACGGTTATATTCCCGRTGGTGTAGGCTGCCATCGTGAAGTAGGATTTCTGTATCTATTCAGTGTAACTATTGGTCTGGTAATGGTAACTCTGATGATTCAACCCCTACTCGAGCGCTGGTCGGGTATATATACACATCKCGAACGCATGCCCGCGGTGTTGCTCAAAGGTTCTCAACCATGATCTGGATACCGGATGTCAAATCCATAGTAAGCACATTGCACCGGCAATCCCKCCTTTGTAATGAACTTGCATGGCGTTCTCTTCGAACACCGAATATTTCATCGCTCTTATGACGATATCTAGCGTAGGCGTTGCTGATCTTGGGTAGTGCCTTTGTCAGCAACCCGGATGCTGGGGCAAGCTAGACTGTAAATGAGAAATGTGCACCCCGGTCCATACATGAGAAGGCGCACAAAGTTGGCTATATGGATTGTCTTACAATTCGCTTCTTATTRGGTGAAAAATGCGAGCCGTCTTTCGGGATTTGGATTCAACAAGGTGTTCGGCGTCTTACTGTGATTTCGTGCCTGGATGGTGGGTGAAGCGAGGCTCGTCCCGCGGAGAAGGTCCTAAAAGACGTAGGTGAGCCCAGGCATAAAGAGTGGCACTAGCATGAATCGACTTTCTGTTGATGCAGTAAGCATACCCATTTCTCTAGAAGTACTGATGTAAAAAATCTAGAAGACTCTAATAACTCCAAACGGTTTCGATGTGCTCAGTGTTCACAATGGCACCATCTCAACAATCACCATTGTGCCCGACCATTCACCTTGCAAGGCAAACCACTATCCATCGGCAAGGTCAAGCTATTCTTACTTCTTTTCTCCCTTTTATCCAGCGGTTCAAAGTCGAAATGCAGGAGCAATGTCGCAATCACCTGGACCGCTACGCTCTCGGCCATTTTCTTGCCAAGACATAATCTTGGGCCGCCATTGAAGACTGGGAATTCCGAAGCAGGCCTCGAGATCAAATTTCCGTTGTCAAGCCATCTCTCTGGTTTGAACCTATCGGCGTCATCTCCCCAAATGAGCCGGGAGCGATTCATTGCCCAGGTGCACCATACGAGTACCGCATTTTCGGGCAAGTAAGTGCCGTCAGGGAGCGTAGTGGAGCTAACACACTGCCTGAGCTCAAATGGAATCACAGGATATAGTCGCAAGGCCTCGTAAAAACTCGCGATGGTGTATGGGAGTGAGGAGGGCTGAAATATTGAAGTGTCGATGTTCTCAAGATCAACTCGTGCTTGTGGATCGTCAAGGCCTAAGGTGGTCTTTATCACACCGTCAACTTCCTTCCGTATCGATTCCACGGCGCTTGTGTTTCTCATGAGGAGATAGAATAGCCAAGTTAACGCTTGAGCGGTTGTGTCCCTTCCTGGATCACGTTAGCCTTGGACGGATACGGCCGCGGGACATCTACATACCCGCCGTGAGATAATTCAATGCTGCATCGGCAACCATTTGATGATCATCAATGGCATCTAAGAGGGAATTGATCAAGGTCCCAGAAACGCCTTCCAAAGCTTCTGTGGAACTGGATTTCAAGGATGGCTTGCTCTCAGATGACTTTCCCTGCCTATCGCAGACAGCTTTTGCAACAATCTCGGCACCAAAGGCCTTCACTTGGGCAACTGATTTTCTGAACTTATTCCCAGTGAATATTTCGGTCACTTTCCAAAGAGGATTTTGAAACCTACTCCCCGTGACCCCAGAGGCGTAGTCGAAAGCTACCGTGAAAGGATCAGATTCATGCATCTCCATCTGGAAGTAAGGTCGGCAGTTAATATCCTATCGATGTGACTTGAGATAGAATTACTAACATCGTAGGCCATATGCCCAAAAAGCAGGGTGTTTAGCTCTTGAAAGATAGCTGAGAGGTCGATGATGTTCCCAACACTAGTAAGCTTGAGAGACGCGACCGTATCTTGAAGATACATGGGTAAAGCGCCCTCCGTGAGGACCTTCAAATTGGCATTGCTGAGGAAGTTCGCGCCAGCTTTTCGCTGAATCTTCCAAAGTTCACCATCGGCATTGATGATCCCACTCCCTGTGGCTTGTTAGTTGAGTCCGCTTTGAGGCTCACAATGACTGACCAAACAAATCCCAGGCCCTTGACTTGAAGAAGTCCCCTTTGGAAAAGACACCCTCGTTCTTGAGCACGTACTCCAGGTTCTTCGGATCATTGATGACCACACCGGCCGGCAAAGTAGGAACAGATATTTGAAACGTCTCAAACCCAAAATGACGCTCACATTTCGCAAACCATGCGAAGAGCCGTTCGCGTGGCTGTAGGAAAATGAGGCCATTTCCAATGAATGGCAATTGATCTAGGGAGCGTCTTGAGACTGATGGTTAGAGCGGTGGATGTCGATGCCACTTAGCGATCTCACTCACCGGAGTGGTCTTCCATTTCTTTTGAGCGGCGGACTGCGGAACAGAAAGTACGCAGAAAACAAAACAAAAGCCAGTGACAAAAGGGAGGTGACTGGGTGCATCTTATTTCGAAATGTCAGTATACATCTTGAGCGAAGGAACACAGTGATAAGATTTAGAGATTTAGAGATCGAGATATCGTACGTTAGCATGGAAATAGACCGAGGATGGAATGTCCGGGGCAGGATGAGACATTCAAAGTTAGCAGTGAATGCTGCTTTTGCACCCCCTTCCCTCCCCTCCTCAGCCGGTCGTCAGCGGTCGTCAGCGGCAACTTTACTAAAGCATGCAGGGGCCCGAGCAATCCCCAAACACGGTCAACGCTGAACCCTGGAGAATTCGCCCCACCAGGCTCCGAAGCCTCGTTTCATCATCACTCTCAGCCGTGTCCCTGCCCTCGCCTCAATAATACTTCGTACTTATTCGTGCAATGTCACAAGCTCGTCATCGCCAAGTTACTGCAACCCACCTCGGAGACCGAGATGGTTTTGATATGCCCCCGCATACACTTTTATGAGATCAATGATCAAGCCTGGTAAATTAAACCAATTGCTTTCCCCCGGATCATAACTTCTGCTGACAACTCGCCGCCAGGTTCCCTCAGTATTTTCGCGAGAAGGTGCAATCCTGCCTCACTCTCTGCTGGAAGTTTCGATTCCCATTCTTACAAAAGGTGTCTCCGGCACAGCTTGTAGCAAGCTCCCTATATCGAACCCTCTCCGACGATGTTACGAACTACACCTATATCGACTTCTGCGCCGGCGCAGGAGGCCCTACCCCTTTCATTGAGAGAGACCTGAACGCTCAGCTCTCCTCCCGAATACCCAAATCGCCCCCTCATACAAGCAAGATTGCCAATGGGCTTACTCCTCGTTCTCCTCGATCGCCACCAACAAAGAGTGATGCCGTGCAATTTGTTTTGACGGACATTCACCCTCATATCCCCGATTGGACAGAAGCCTCGAAGCGGAGTGAGAACCTAAGCTTTATATCCAAATCCGTAGACGCTTCCAACGCTCCCGCGAACTTAATCACCCAGGATGGGAAGAAGATTTTCAGATTGTATAATCTTGCATTTCACCATTTCGATGACGAGCTGGGTAAAGCCATATTAAGGAATACAGTTGAGACGGCAGATGGATTTGGGCATGCTATTGGGACTCTATCGGTACTTGAACCGTGACTAACAGGTGCTTAGAATTTTCGAACTTCAAGAACGCACAGTCTCCTCTCTCGTCACAATATTCTTTATGGGTCTTCTTATGTTTCTCATAACTCCGTTCTACTTCTGGAGATCGCCCGGACATCTGTTCTTCACATATGTAATTCCAATCATACCATTCGTCCTGGTAGTAGATGGTTATACTTCGTCCCTACGGACAAGAAGCGCCGAGGAAGTCCAGGCGTTATTAAAGGGATGTGGAGCACCTTGTGATGGGTGGGCTGTAAAAAATGGCGCGGAAATGCACACATGGTAAGCARTTCTCAGACTCCTAGAGTCTATGTAATTAGCAATACTGACCGAGATCTCATAGGCCCACCGGATACATGACTTGGATCATTGGCGTTAAAAAATAGACCGTAGACTCYCTGTTCAACACAGATTAGGATAGCTTGTAATAAAATTCTATGCCTTTTGTACTTGTCTTCATCGACGGAGAGCTGCAGGAGGAGGGCTTGCTAGAGTACAAATGATTGGGTGTCTATCAATAATTCTGGTGGCGGGGAATGAATCATATTCAAGCAAATACAACGCTGCTTTCTACCCGTCAAATCATCTTCCAAATTTTCAGCGCTTTAAGACCGGATGGATAGTCCAGGCCATGCTGTGGTGACCAAAAAGATACGATCTGAGTGTCCCAAAYTCAACGAGACAATTACACGAGCCTGCATGAATTGCTGCCAAGACGCGGTCCTCGCCAACGGACTTGAGGCTTGCTTGCAACACCATAACGGCAACGGACAACGACAGGCCGCGCCAAGACTGGTTTCATTTTCGATTTGCTTCAGAAGGATCTTATTCAACTACCTAGGAGAATACTCTATCACCAAAGCTTGCTTTGCTATAGCACTTTCTCTCCCTCCTTCTCCGAACTTTGCTCGTGAAGCCCCGCACCTTCAGCTCTGCTCTCTAGGCTCTCTGCACTTTTAAGACCCAGCTGAGAGGTATCCCATCCCTTGCTCTCAAGGTATGCCCTGAACTTGATATCTTCCGTCGTGATGGTGTCTTGACCAATGTGAGGCAGAATCATGACCAAACATGCGCTGAGGATACACAGCGAGCTTGAGACGTAAAAAGGATACTGGGCTGAAGCATCTGTGCCTTTCCCTCCTGCTTTCTCGATGGATGGGAAGACATATGTCCCCACGAACGCCCCGATCTTCCCAAAAGCAGCGGCTATGGCGTAGTACTGGCCTCGAACTCCCGTTGCGCAAGACTTGGATGCAACTAGACCAATATTGTCCCCGGGCCCGAATTCTCCGAGGGACAGGAAGATCCCGTAAACCACAGCAAAGCCGCCAACATTCCCGGGCTGGGCGAGATGGTGGTATCCACCAGCCATGCCAAAGCCGACAATTGCTTGGAGAAAGACTCCAATGGCAAGTGCATACCGAGGGCCAACCCAATCAGAAAAGAAGGATCCCAACATTGCACCGGGAATATAGAACAAGTTGATAACAGTATTCCAGCCGAATGATTGGGACAGTGGCGCGTCTGTGGGGATAATGTTCTTCAGAATTGTCGAGGAATAGATGCCGAAAGAGTAGGTCGAAAACTATGAGGCGCAGCCTGTGAGTATTCATCCATCATCCATAGTATAGGTGTGATCCTGCTACAAAGCGGACTTACATCGTAAATAAACCAGATCAGGCTGACGAGAAATAGCCTGAAGCCATAGTACTTGAAGACAAGCCAATATGGGATTCTGACATGCTTCATGCTCTCACTGTGCTTGTCAGCCTTGTCTCATCATCTATGCTGCTCTATCAAATGTACCGCTTGAATTCCTCTGGTTCTTTCAGCTTGAGCCGCAGGTATAGAAGAAGCAATGGAGGCACAACGCCAAGGCCGAGTGAAATTCTCCAAGCTGCGCGCAAATGCTTCTCGGTACAGATTACAACGAGAAGATAAGGAACGAATGCGCCAATTACGAAACCCCAGTCGATCATGACATTCGTGAACAGGATGAACCAGCGATTTCTGGTTCCGCTCTTCAGCTCCCCAGTCGATTCGCTGCATGCGACTGACCCAGCAGGGTACTCTCCACCAATTCCAATTCCGACCAGGAAGCGGTATGCGGTCAAAGCTGCCAACATTCCTTGCAGGCTTCCATGATATCCATAGGAACCTGCTCCCAAAGCGGCAAACACGATCAATATAATGGTCGAGATGAGTAGTGAATTTGATCTACTCCATTTATCACTTGTGTAACCAAACACTAATTGTCCTAGAACAGTACCTGCGAAGGTGATAGCAGAAATGTTCCTCTGTGATCCGGAGTTCGTATACGCCTATTCATCAAGATCAYCTAGTCAGTACTCCTCAAATAATGCATTGGGGACTCGGGCATGGGTCAATTATATGACTATACTGGATTGAGAAAATCGCCCAGAAACATCGAGACTCACATCGCCATATAGAGTCCCTAGGATGGTCGAGACCGATCCGATTACATTGTTAATGTAGCCGTCAGAAAAGAGACCAGAGCCGCAGGCCACTACAAGTTTTCGGAGTCAGCATTGCCTGATTAAAAAGTATTCGAAAGTTATTTGGAGTCTAAGGAGCCTATGGTACACATTGGAAGCTTGGAAGGAGCTGCGCTCCCGTACCTTCCAATGCCCAAATTTGTCTCTGGATAAGAAAATTAAAATGTATCTGTGAGGAGTTTTCATACTGGCTGGCCAGATACGTTGCCATTGAGACTTTGGCACTTCGGCTAATGGGTCGTTGCTTTGGATGTCCGCGCCCGAATAGATCTGGGCCTCGTCATTTTTCTTCCTGCTGAACATGTTGATGACGGAGTAAGGATTGAGGCGCAAGGTGGGGCAGGTGAGAGTTGGGGGATTTGGGGATAGGGAAACCGAGGAGCGCAAAGAAAAATATTCTACGAGATGTGGGAACGACAGCTACTTATGGAATCTCGCTGCAGCATTGYGTGAATGGGCACTTTGATTCGGACGAAGCGTACCCCATTACGGGTATCACGCCTGCTTGTTTATCTCTAGGATGGAGTAGCGCCGTGCTACTAGTCCAGGGTTCGGCAGGCGCGATGCAGAGAAGCTTTTTGCGATGGAGCTGGCTCTATTATCCCTGCCGATGGGGCTGTCTTCCCATGAAAAGCGTCTAGCCCTTCTCCAGCTTCAGTCGCAAAGGATTCTGTGGAGCTGCAATTAGCTCCCTAAGCTGCGGGTACCAGTCTTCTGTGCATGCGGCACACCTCGTCGTGAGACTCGAGATTTTCGTAATGGCACGCGGGGAGACACTGAGCACCGCAGAAAGCACGTTTGACAAGTGCTGGAAATTGTGCTGCAAGCTACAGTTACACGGTAAATATTTGCCCTTCTTGTTCGCATCCACGCCAAGAACGCAACTGGAAACGAACATGGAAAGCAAGCACGAGGACCTTCTGCTTCCTGCTTCCTGCCACGCGGGTGATGATAGCGGGGGCGTCAAGCACAGACTATTGATCCCTGCGGCATTATGGCATGCCTATGGGGGCAGCCTGAAGGTGAACACCAACACCCACTCACCAAAAAGCACATCAAACATTGATTCTGTATCGCGTCTTCACTCTAGACACAATCAGAGAGCAGATGACTTCCATGCGCCAGTCCGAGTTGTTTGACAACTCATCCTAATTAATTACATCACCACGACTATCCAGAAACCAAGATCTCATGATCTCCCAGCCACCTCGGCCACTAGGTCCTAAGCTCTCTCCCGTCGGACTATTAACGGCGAGTCAACCCTGTCCAAAAGCTTGTCTTGCTGTCTGCCAATCCCAATGGCGATCGGAAGCACGCCCAGCACCCGATAAGCTTCGGTGTCGTGTGCCGTGGTGAACCCTGCCTGTCACGTCGGTCATTCCGAAGCTTGTGGTTGGTCCTGCACGACTGTGCAAAAGAAACAGACTACCTTGTAATCAATCCCTAGCGAGCAATTGAAATCTCAACAATGCTTTGAGGTCTACAGAGATATTCCCAAAATCTCTCACAACGTTTGTCTTGCCCTTTGAGCACGAGCTCTCGCACAAGCTTCTCTCAAAGCAGAATGATTTATCTGAAGCAAAATATAATAGTCGTCATGACCTAATCTCGATATTACATTGCTTTAAGGGCAGTATTGAGACAGCAATTCGAAAAGCCAGTATATAGCTGAAACTTCCGTCCGATATCTACCTACTGTTCCAACTTTCAAACGAAGCACCTTGATCAGATATTAGATCCGGCGGACACTTCGCCAGCCCTGCTCGTGCTGGACTGAGAAATCGGCGCTGACTTAGAATGTCCTAAACGGGGTGAGACAATGAGAATGCTCTCATATAATGCCGCCTTTACTGTCCAGCGCGAGCTGCGGAACCCGCYACCACTAAGCCTCAAGGCAGGCTCTAACCTCCCTCTCGAAAAATTGACTAGGTTCCCTCCATCATGTGTCATGCGTCTCAGCCTCACTCATGGCCCATCTGTTCCATGAGGTCTGCAACTCAAATGGGCCTCCTGATCCTCGTCAAAGCTCCACCAAGTCTTCGAAGACCTATGTTCCAGCTTCACTTCGATCGAATCTTCTCCTCCGATGGTGTTTCACCTAGGCATGTATCGCACATGAAGTTTCGTTCGTTAAAGAGGCTTGGACTTGATTGACAGTGTCACAGCAGCATTCTTTTCCTTTGAAGGTATGCCCCGACTCGTTGAGGACATAATGCTTTTCCTGTGGTTATGAATACTGRACTTTTTTGTATTACCAGCAGCCAGGTGCGTCGGCAGGTCAGACCCGAAGAAGATCTCCGGATGCTTTATGTGAACGGCCTATCGCTGTCAAGAAAGAGACGCTGAAGTGGCGAGCGAGCGCGGTCTTAGCACCTCGAACTCCGCTATGGCCCAAGCCATTTTTGGCCTCCAATCTTCCGGCAGGAGTTCAATAAGATATTCGAAGTCTCTCTCCGCTGCACCCTCCAGCCACCAAACCCGGTCACCCTGTATAATCAACATCAAGAAATAGCCTAAGATGCACAATGCTCGGGGATCCTTCGCTGCAACCAAATGYACATAACGCTTCGTCACCGCTGCCGGAAATTTCAGAACATGCCTGCCTACAGGACATGCATATATCTTATTCAGATACATAATGCTATCTTCGTATGCGACGCGGCCTTCGTCACCCAGGTCTTCAAACTCCAGGTCATCGAGCAAAAAGTTGAAAGTCCCCAGAGCCAAGTCGTGTTTATAGCTATCTTCAGGACCGGCTGTTTCCAGTCGTTGCTCATGAGCAATGAGATTCTTGACGTAGTAACTGTTTGGTTTGAATTTGCCCCAGCAATTTTGAAGCACTGCTCTCAGACCCTGCCAGGGTTGAAACCAATGTAATAGATCCTGCTCGCCATCAGGAAGATGGCGACCACTTGTTACCTATAACGGAACTTCGACTCAGTACCGCCTAATGGATAAAGAGGGGAATGTGCATATTGGAACATAGTGATGACTTACGTAGAAGGCTATGCACGTGCTCGTAGCTATAATTTCCTCGGCGTTGTTTTCGTCGATGCCGTGGCGRATCTGACGGGCGTGCCCCTCAATGGCCCTTGTGACGTATTTATGGCCTGCATTGACGACCAAATAGTCGGCAACATTCAGATATCGCAGATGGAAAGCCGAAAGAGAAAGCAAAGCATCCATAAGATATTGCGAGCTGGTTGCCAAGCCTACAATCCAACTGAACCAGCTAACGCTAATAGCCTGGGTCGATGGATCTTTGAGTCCTTGAACCTTTGAATAACCACCTGAAGTCATCTCCAGGTAGTGGTGAAAGAGCCGCATATCAAGCTGTCTTTCAGGGGGAGTGTTGATCTGAGTTGGTACAGTCGGATTGACTGGATGGAAGCCGGATGTCACGAGATTTGGTGAGAGTGATCTCGGCCCAGCACCTGGCCCAGATGAAGTATCTCTTGAAATCCTCTGGAGGGGCGGTACGCCCATCCGGGGAGCTGTGCTGACTGAACTGAGAAGACCGTAGTCACATTTCACTCCGGCTTTCTGGCAAGCGGCACAGGTGGGATGAGTTTCATCACACTATACAGCGTCAGTCATCGGAAATCCGGTTTTTAAATTGCCACCCACCTTCATTCTCCGCATCTTGCATCTCTTGCAGCCCCATCTAGACTTATTGTGCCAACGCCGGGTCGTCATGATGTGGCTATGATCAAATCTTCCGTTCGTAATTAGGGGGGACCAAGCCGAAAACGCCTTGAGGGTTGATGAATGGCTAAGCTCAAGTGCTGCACGACATGAAGTTGAACGAGCGAATGAAAGGAGAGCAAGCACACAGAGGCTGAGAGTGAGTTTGTGAAAAAGGAAGCCAGAGGCTTTACAAGTACAGCGACAGCTCGTTTACAGTAAAGCTTCAGGGGATCGCGGGGGTTGCCGACGGGAACAGGGATGATTGCAGCCAAGCTCAGAGCCAAGCYCCACAAACTATGGGGTCAAGCCGCCAAAAGCTTCCAGGTCCTGCGGCGGTGGCATAGGGCTTGAAAGAAGGACAAGTTGTTCTGCGCCTTCAGAACAGGCTGGCCAGTTGGACGCGTGGTCATTGTTGGGCCTACAGTAACTGAATTGGACCCCTGACAACTCTATTTCAAGAGGCTCCGCGCCATGCAGCGTGGCTCACACTGTGGCATCCCTGTCTCAGAAGGTGAAATGAAATGCGGCGAAGTAGCGATACGGTAGGTCCATGCCGGCTATCGGTTGCGGAACCTCGACACCGCATGACCGCCGTTCTAGTTGCAAGGAAATCACAGCTATTTGTTCCATCCCACCCTCGTTCAGATAAGGCACAAGCTATCTAAAGTGTCAGGCAACGCTCTGAGAGCGGTCAAGGAATATCACCATAGTCTCGCGCTGGCAGTACAGCTGAGAAACTAGGGAGCCCCAACGCCCTTCCATGCACAGTCGATATCCCAGATCGTCTCCATCACATGAACTCGCAAGATTGCACTGATTTGAGTTTCACTAATTTCACGAGCCAGTATACGACAAGCGAGACGCTTTATATCTACGCCGCAGCGGCTTAGCTGCTCTAACGACATAAGCAAGACGAGGTGCTCTATGGGGAAGGAGAATAGGGCCACTCACAACAATGATTCAGAAATAGAGTCTCCACATGCCATTGCTTCCTTTGCAGATTTCTCGAGCGTTTCGAAGATCAAGTCGACAATCTTCATTATCCTTAAGTGCAGCAGTCTTTTCTCCGTGGCCAATTGGAATATTCGGTCTCAAATCGGAGCCAGAAGCCAGCATCAATTTTCGATCCCAACGATCCGTCTCTCTCACTCAAACAAGCTGTCCTTTCTGCCATCAGATATCAATTCGTGGCAATTTATTAAGACCTCATCTCCCAAGAAAGAGCATTGCATAGGATAATTTTGTCAGGCACTCTCACTTTCACTGTACTTAAATACCGCTATCACGGGAAGTTGAAAGCTTTGAACAATGCCCCGCAATACTTTGAAGGCTGGTGTCTATTTTGAAGCCCTATGACGGGCTTTGTTGGCTTTTCGCCCCCCTTTGTTGGTTGGTTCTGCGTCCGCGATTGTTTTCGAAACGAGACATGCTGTTAAACCCATGTTCTAAAATCTATCGCTATTTGATTTATCGACGCAACTCTTGCGAATCGCTGGAAACAAGCTCCTAACCGGATTTTATGCAAGGGTACCATCAGTCTGGAAGATCTAATACCGACCGGAGCGTCCAATGACAATCACGTCCTCGTAAACCTCGCAAGTTTCCATTTTCCGTTTTCCTTGGTTTTCAGCATATTCATTGGTCTGACTACACAGCAGGGGCTTGTGATTGTTTTCACGGATCTGAGCTTAAATCCGCCGGAGGTATGGATCCCAACGGCTTGGACTGCAGCACAGGCGGTAGATTAGAGGATCATATCTCGAGAGGGAACAGGAAAGGGTGTTTTGAGGCAGGGTTCACGCTCAACCCAATCTCTGTTGTCAGCACTTTAATTCTTAAAATCTACCGGCTGTTGAAGGACAAGGTTGCGATGGCTTCTTCCCAACAGATGACAGATGACGCAGGATTGCCTTCTCGATGTAAGGGTTCGCAGCAACCAAAAATGGCATAAAAAAGGTACTCGCCATTAAGAGGCATATTTGCAGCTCAAAGACACATCACTCACTAAGTCACATCATACTTTCACGCCTCTTAAATCCCCATTTCTTCAGTTACCCTTCTTCGCCAGGGTTCTGAAGCTTCGCCGGTATGACTTCTACTCAGAAACAACATCAGCGAGCGAGGATACGTGAGCGTCTACCCACTTCATAAGTTTCTTTTATCTCAGAAGGCGGAAAATTGTTATTTATCATTGGAGCAGGAGTTGTTGGACTTATTTTGGCACAAGCGCTCGAGCAGATAAAATTGGTTACTCTTTCTAAAATCCAAGCTGATTCTGTGCTATAGGAAGACGTTCCATTCGGAGTCTTGGACTGTGATGAGCATATCGATACTCGCGGCTACAGATAGGGCATCACGATTCCCTGGGCCCTGAAAGCGCTCAGAACGTGCCTTCCGCCTAACCTCTTTGAAGATCTATAGTCTGTTTAAGTTGATCCTGAGTAAGGAAGGAACGATTACTACTAACTTGTCTCTCTAAATTTGGCGACTGCCGAGCTAGTCTTTCATATCCCTCTAATAAGATAACTTCGAATGAACCGGGAGAAATTCCAAAAATTGCTTCTAGATACCTTCGATGCCGGATGTCTCATTGTCACAAAATATCTGAGAAATTCTAGTGCTCCCAAATACTCCAAGTTATTTCTTGATTGAGCAATACTGACCCCAATTACTCGCAGAGAGACCTGACGCAAAGAGATTGGCGAGGATGAAGAACCTGGCTAATGTATTTGAGACGAGGTTGAAAACAGCAGTGCAAAGTATCCCAGAAGTAACGAAGCTCATGGAAGTTAGGCCCGCTGATTGGCCGTGTCTGCCGTGGTCAGATTTCGATGGGAACTTTACCCTGATCGGAGRTGCAGCTCATGCTATGACGATGTGTAAATGCTGAACTAATGTCTCCAGAATTGAGGGACATTCTGACCGAACTAGATCGAGGAGAAGCAGTAAATTACGGCATAACGGATGTCATGCACTTGCGTAACCATCTTGTGGACTTGGTGAAAGGAAACGCGTCTCAGGCGGAGGTGGTGGAGAAGTATAAAACGAAGATGAGGGAACGCACTTCTTGGGCTATCGCGATGAACAGACAGGCATGTCTCGACGCCCATGATATTAAGAGTCTGAACAAGGACAGTGCCATCTTGGCAAGAAGGGCCCAAAGATTATAGGCAGATACATGCGAATGATGAATGATTCTACTTTTTAAAGTCAAGAAAGCCCCGTTCAAGGTACCTGGACTGTAACACAAATACCATAGCAGGCTACAATACTACAGTCCGTGCTCGGCTTTGAGAGCAAATACTCTAATCGGCGAGAATTATGTGAAGTAATAGCCATCTTTTTTGATGTTGATTGCTGACTTGAAAGAAAGCTGAAAGCCGTGAGGTCAGTTCGTAAACCCTGGACCCACCTTCATGCAGCCTCGCTTATGGACAAGGGGAAGGTGAGGGGGAGCTCAAGATCTTGGCTCCTTCTCTATCGATTTTTCAAATCAACATTTTAAGACGTTCGCCTCTCAACCGGTAAGTATGGGAATATACGAGATGGAACTCGGTTGTACACTTCGCTAGAGGAAGGTGCTGCCGGTAGTTGCGGCTCTTGCTTTGAGTGAGTTGTAGCTCCTTCCGCTGCCAGTTCTCACATCCCTCTACGCTTTTCTCTCCTCAAAGATCTTACTCTGATTCCCATTTTCTCTGCCTTCTGGCACCTATCCCACTAACACAGCAGCAATGTCCTTCCAGAACGACTCCCTCAACCCAGTCCACCCCTTCGTCCTTCCCTCCCTCGACCCCGCCTTTATCGCCCTCTATAACCAGCACATCGGATGCATCCCCAACAGACCCATTGATCTCAACGCATTGCGCGCAAAATACTCGACTCTCTACTCCTACGCCACAGCACCAGCTCCAGAAGCGGCAAACACCTATAATTCCACGTTACCCGGCCATGGCGGAGCAGAGATCGAGGTCCGCGTCTATGAGCCCGCGACGCCAGGTCCGTGGCCTGTGCATATCAGCTACCACAGCGGAGGTAAGAGGATTCTCTGCCAGAAAGAAGAGTACTAAGAGTACGTGGAACAGGCTGGGGTCTCGGCGACCTCGACACAGAATCGCATATCTGCAAACACGTAGTCGCGCTCGCCAATGTAGCAGTGATCGATATCGCCTACCGCCTCATCCCCGAACACCCATTCCCCACTGGCATACTCGACTCTTTCGCCGCGCTTAGATACATAGCTTCCCCTGAAGGAGCGCGGAAGTTCAATATTGATCCGAGTAGGGTATCGGTGGGAGGACCGTCAGCCGGGGGCACTATCGCGCTGATAATGGCGCATTTGGCGCGGGATGCGGGGCTTGCGTTAAGGTTGGTGGTGGCGGGGACGCCAACGGTGGATGATATGAGGAAGTACTCTGATGCAGTGGAAAGTCCGTATGCTTCCATGGTAGAAATGGAGTTTGCGCCGACGCTGAACTGGGCACGACTTAAATGGTTTGATGCTTTGAGGTGGAGTAGTTTGAGTAAAAATGAAGSAGAGAGGGAGGCGCAGATAAAAGCGGTGGGTTGGTTTGCGGATTTGATGACGGCGCCGAATTTTGAGRGTCTGCCGAGGACGGCGATCTATACGGCAGGTTGTGATCCGTTGAGGGACGAGGGAGAGGCGTATGCGAGGCGGCTGGTCGAGGCAGGTTGTGAGGTCACGGTGACCAGATTCCAGGGAGTTCCCCATCCTTTCATGCATATGGATGCTGGTATGCTAGCTAGTCCAATTTCTAGAATTGAAGCGGCTGACACTTGATAGTTCTGACACAGGGAAAGCGATATATTGAGATGACGGCTGCTGAGATTAATCATTGTTTATCATAGACTAGGTATGCATTGAACTTTACAGGAGTGGTGACCATACAATATTGTCGAGAAGAGCTATAAAAATGCAAAACCGTCAAAGCATTGGAGAAGAGATGGGTATCATCAATTACAACATCATATGTCCATCGCAAAAAATCGCTATGCATCGATATAAAAAAACCTTCAAACTTGACGCTTGTCAACTTCCTCAGATAATCCCATATTCAGCTCAATCCACAAGCCCCATATGTGGTCATCAATTGGCGTTTGTAGTCTTTTTATAGATCATCAAACCAGCTACCAAAGCACAAGTGGCGGCCCCAAGTGTGATATATARGCTTGTTCGGTCTGGAGCTTCCTCCTCACTTTTCGGGAAGGCTGTGTTGGGATTCGTCGCAGCTTCCGCCAATGTGACGAAGAGCTCACTAATGCTGTTCCATGTCACGCTGACATGCAGTGGTGCATTCATGTTCAGGCTCATCGTGTAGTCATCCGGCTGCATTTCCGATCTCTGGGTAGTCTTATCTTGGTCTGCTTTGAGAGCTGAGTAGATGCTAGGCAGCTCATCTAGTTGGGGATATTTCGTACGCAAGTTGACGATATGTGAGAAAGAATCAGGATCAGACGAGTCGTAGGTGTAGCATATTAGATCACAAGCATCGAGCTTTGCCTGGTTTTCTAGAATTGCAGGCTCGAGTTCACCAAGCTCTTCAAGGATCAGGTAGCATTGCTTGCCTCCTGGTAACTCGACACTGTTCACTGCTGTTCGTGGCTTGATGGTCGGTCGATATAGAGAGTCGAAGGGTCGGTTGAGGAATGCATCGAGAAGAGATGACTTGCCCGATGAGGCGGCACCAAGAACATAGCAAAGTACCACGTTCCGCTCGACACGGCCCGGGCGCCGTCTTCGCTTCCTAGCTTTTGTAATTTTGAGGGCCGCAGTTGTGGAATCTCGGGGATTTGAAGCTTCGAAGCCAAGATACGCAAGATATTCAAGAGTCGTGGTCGGAGAGACAAAGGTAGTCATTGACCACTGCGCAAGCCAGCCTTGAAGAGTGATATGTCCAGCTTCGTTGCGGACGGTGGAGGCAGGAAAAGAGGTTTCCAGCCAGAAAGGCGGTAACCCTGGCGTAGGAGCAAAAAGGGCGTCAAGTTCCGAGTCATTTAGTCCGCCATCATTGTCCTTATCAAATAGCAGGAAGAGGTCGACGAAAAATCTGTAACCAGCAGGACTCAGCTCAGCTGATGAGTATTCCGGTATATCGAACTTGGGGTGGAGAAAGCTATCTTTCAAGCTCAGACTGTCCGTGTAGTCGTATTTCCGTAAGATAATCCAAATAGTCTCGTGCCGGCCTTTCTCTGCAAATATCTTGTTCAGGTGAATGAAGCCTCTCTGGTCAATCCCCTTGCTGAGATCAGATCCGGGAGAAGCCTTACTTATCGAGACCTTGATATTTTCGAGGTCTTCTGATGACAAAGGCTTCTCGAAGCATTTGGCCTGAAAGTCATGCATCTCCTGGTCATTCAAATATCCGTCTTGGTCCTTGTCCGTCAGATAAAATATCCTTTTCAAAGCAGCCACCGCCGCAGGCTTCAAATTGCCCTCTTTTGAATCGAACAAGGGTGCAATTGGATGCGTGACAGCTTTTTGGCAGAGGAAGAAGCCCTCGTTGACGTTGTGATGTTCCCGCGCACTCGTTCGTATGCAAGAGTCTATCTCCTTGAACTCTGCCATAACCGGCAGCATCTCATCCTCCACCACCTGAGCAGTGTTTCCATTTGTAGTCAGGTCCGACTTATTGGCACATAGTACGACAGGTACATTGACTCCGAGAGAGCGGAAGTAGGGCATCCAGAAGAGCGCAACCCGTTCATAGCTGTAGTGGTCCGAGTAGACCAGCAGTATGACATTCGACTTTCGGATCTCCTTTCGCAGAGTATTTCGCTCTTGTGGCAAGGCAGAGGTATCGACAATGGTTGTGGTGACATTTTCGGGAGTCCCAATGCTGGGTGGGATTGTGATCTGAGGGAGGACGGACTGGATCTTGTTCGTCACGAAGACGTCCTTCACCAGAGAGGTGATCAGGCTGGATTTGCCAGCACCCTCGTCACCGCAGACGCAGATGCGGACTTGAAGGATGTGAGCCAATGACCCTTGAGTACACAAAGAGTGAAAAGCACAGTACCTGTAGCCATGCTGATGTCGTTTCAGCCTCGCAAGACGCGGCTATCCATCCCAAATAGTAAGTACCGGCACGCAGCGCAGGCTTGGTTGGAGGGATTCTCGCGCGGGAAGGAGCTGCCTCGCTGGCGCAGGGCAGGGCAGGGCAGGGCAGGGTCAGAGCTGAAGTCTGTACGGAGCCAGCCGCCGATCCGCACACCCGGAATGGGAGCTTCACCTACTACTGTACTATACAGTATTATACAGCATCAGGCGACGGCGGTTTCTGTACAYCTCACCTGCTAGGGCATGCTGTCAACCCTATACCAACGCTAGCTTCTCCGCTCCGCAGAGGGCCGAGCACGCTGCATGGGCCTGGATGGGACGGGGTACAGTAACATTGTTGACGGTTGGATCCACCACGTGTTGGCCTTGGCCCTGCTCGTATGTATAGAGGTATGTATGGATGTATGTATGGATGTATGTATGGAGGTATGGAGGTATGGAGGTATGTATGGAGGTATGTATATATGTATGGAGGTATGCATGTATGCATGTATGTATGTATGTATGCATGGAGTATATCCTCGKTTCTGCCCGGTCTTGCGCCTTCAAAGTCCATCAATTGCTCTTCCAGACGTGCMTGGCAGAGTCTCTCCAAGCCGCGCCAAGCCGTTTGTCACTGGTGGCCTTCCCACCCGGCTCCAGCACAGCACAGCACAGGACCCCACGCATCATCGAAGCCCTCCAGCTACAGTACAGTATTCCTACAGGCTCAACTACCCCACGCTTTCCCTTACCTCTTACCTCCGTACCTTGCACTGGACTTCTGCGCAAACTTCCTTCACGAGCACATTGCGGAACCCACTCTCTCGGCCATTTTGCACCATCTGTTCTGATCTCTAAATAAAGTCGGGTCTGCACTCGGCAGTCTCCACACCAGCGCCATGTTGTACGTCTCTGCGTTCCACCCGCTGCCACACTTTGGAGCCTTTCTTTCGTTGCACAGATCGTTGATCAGAATGCCAGTGTACTACCTCCTCCTCCGAGATACCCCTCGCAGCATGCGTACAATCTCGCAGTCCAGTCTGGGCAAGCCGCGCCCATGATTGAGACGAACAACACCCTTTCGCACCCAACAGGGCCCGAGYATCAGTTGATAGTGGGAGAAGGTACGGCGTGGCGCATTGGGAACATGAGGACAGAGACTGAAGAGACCGCCAGGAACATACATACTCAAGGAAGACCTACACCTCGCGACCCCTCCTCCGCACCCCTCCGAGGCTCCAGTTGTGAACCCGAACCCTCTTGCAACGACTCCTCAACCGGCCACAGCTGGAACGAAACTATCTCTGCTGTCCCTAAGTTCTCGAAGCTCTCCGCCGCAACTGTATAGGCTAGAAACAAATAGGAGCACCAGGTCGAATCTCCATACAAGCATACAAGAGCATCCCAGTGAAGGCAGAGCTTCCGGAGATCACCTCCCACCGAGTAGTGATGGAGGAGATACTTCGGTGACTGGGAGCGCTAGAGCAGCCCTCTCTATTGGCTCTGCACCAGCTTTCGGAGAAGGGAATTCTCTACTCTCAGGCACGGGCAAGGATGCCGGAAAGCGGCGCAAACCGAAGAATAACATTGCGAAAAGCAATTCTTCTTTCATCTCACGGTGTATAGTTCATGAGAATCTTTCTAAGAGACTACAAGAGCGTCCACCAGAGGGCTATTTTGCATTTGCAAATATCAATAGGGCGTTCCAGTGGCTGGACTTAGAATCCCCTCAGAAGGTACGAAGCACGTTGAACGTCAGTATTTCACGATTGCTGACTTCTACGATAGGCTGAGCATTTGACGAAAGTTCTCTTCACAAAGGGGCATTGCCTTTGTCATGACGTTAATCATCTTACAAAAAGCCAAACGCATATCGATTTAATCATGGGCTTCTCCACCGGAGAAATCATCTGGTTTGAGCCCGTGTCCCAGAAATATACTCGTTTGAACAAGAATGTCAGTCACATTTACTCACTTCTCAGAATCTATACTTATATTGTCGTAGGGAATCATCAATGCAACCCCGGTGTCAGAGATTCGTTGGATTCCTGGCTCTGAAAATCTGTTTCTTGCAGCGCACATGGATGGTTCTTTGGTGGTATATGACAAGGAGAAAGATGACGCRGCTTTCTTACCGGAAGATCATTCTACTCAGACCAATGGCAATTCCGAAAAGACCAATGGCGATGCCGAGCCCTCAGCCAAACTCCACGTTGACAAATCGGTGCATTCTAAAAACCAAAAGTTCAATCCTGTTTCATTCTGGAAACTGTCAAATCAGCGGATCAATGCATTTGCCTTTTCTCCAGACAACAGACATCTGGCTGTTGTGTCTGAGGACGGAACTCTGAGAATAATTGACTATCTCAAAGAGCAGTTTGTGTTCTCCGCACTGCAGAAATCTCCATAAACTAACACGTGTAGGCTTTTTGATATCTATTCTAGTTACTACGGTGGCTTGATATGCGTATGTTGGTCGCCAGATGGGAAGTATGTACTTACGGGGGGGCAAGACGACCTGGTCTCTATCTGGTCCGTTGCGGAAGGAACAATTGTTGCCCGCTGTCAGGGACATCAATCTTGGGTCACAGCTGTATGCTTTGATCCATGGAAATGCGAAGACAGAAACTACAGATTCGGCAGCGTTGGTGAGGACTGCAGACTTCTCTTCTGGGACTTCAGTGTTGGTATGCTGCACAGACCCAAAGCAGTAAGTGTCCCTGAGAAAAATGGCATATATTTGAGCAGCCTCTTAATGATTAGCAGTCATCTGTGAGGCAAAGAGGCAGTGTCTCCTCGCGGTTCGCGAATCCATTACACCGAGCAGAAACGTCCAACACAAGCGCAAGTAGACTTCGGTCGAACTCTAGCCTTTCCGCCGATGCAGAAGACGAGCATACGATCGAACACCCTGTGGAACCAAGAGCATCTATACCAACGCTGCCACCTGTCATGGTAATGTCTTCCCTGCTATATGATATCTCACAAGCTCTGTTAACACCTGGCAGTCTAAGTCTATAGATCCCGACCCTCTGTGTTGGTTGGAATTTACCAAGGGTTCAGTTATCACGAGCTGCAAGAATGGTAAGCCTACATATTATCGAGCTTGATCTTGTTTCTCATATCAAACTAGGACATATTCGCACATGGGACAAGCCCCCAGAAGTGTTGAATGAAAATGACGAAGCATCATCTTCGGTGTAACTGGGTATCAACTGCATTTTGAAATCTGTACAACATATCAGCGGAAACATTGCAATTTATCTATCATTACACGGGATCTATACTCAGAGTCATGGCATCATGTGCCGAAAAGTTCTCTTCAATTGGTAAATGATTCATAGCATTTAACTTCGACATGTAGGATATCTACAAATTAGCTATATACGATATTTGGCCGACGGAACGAATATCGACACATGTTCACATTCTCCTAGGTACGAGCTATTTTCCTCCCTTGYCGAACACCAAAGATAATTTTCCGAGGCATCCGCGGTTACCCTTCATCAAAATGTACATTGTTCTCTATATAGCCTCTATCTTTCTTACCTACCTCTGGTAGAATAGTCACTACATTAGAAAAGTGGTCCCCTGCGTCTTACATTTCCATCTTCCTCCAGGGTAATGCCCAGAAGGATCATCCAAAAGAAATGCTTCTTTCGAAAGCAATATTACGATGGCTGCTATTTTTGAAAGCAATACTCTATTGCCTTCTACTTTCGAAAGCAATAAAACGTTGCCAAGCCTAAGTCTGATAACATCTTTCGATCGTAATGCTTGAGCGCYGCAGCAATGCATGATTTTTTGTCGAGCYACTTGCGCGAACTAAGTTCTATGGCTTCGGCGACTTATAAGCAGCTATCACGCGCTGGAGGAGGCCATTCAGGAGAAGCGTTCTTCCTTCCCCGCCGGGTAAATGCGACGTCCCCCGCGCGATGCCCTGCGAACAACACGCCCTTTCTTTAYAAATCAGATTGTGACTTCATGGGTGGTAAGCTATGATACAAGTACTTGAATCTCAATTTCTTCTTCCTAAGTCATTTTCCTATCGTCTCATTTCATTCTCTCAACTCTTCAGGAACTTCCAGTACATCAGAACCAGTTAACCACCTAGCCCCGCGCATCCAAAATGGGCAGCATCTTAGAACCCACAGAATACACCCTCACCCCCGAAGACAAATCCCACTTCCTAACGCACGGCTACATCAAAGTTCCCGCGTGCTTCACCCGCGCCCAAGCCGCGGAYTTCACCTCGAACCTATGGACGCGCCTGTATGTACATTCCTCCTACCAATTCCACCATCATTCAAAAGCCGAGCTCTAAAGTCCTCCTTTGGCTCTTTGGCTCTTGGAGCATCTTCACAAACCTACCCTTTTTTCTATAATGTTTCAGGACCTCGGTTCTCACAGCCCTCTTTCGCCTCTTTGCTCTTTAAAAGTCCCCCAAAGACCTTACTAATTCTCTGGGTAGCGGCATGTCGCCCACCGACAAATCAACCTGGTACACAGACCGCATCAACATGCCGTGGCACCGGCACGTCAAGATCTCTGAGTTCTCGCCGAAGGCCGTATGTATATTTCACGAGCTTTTTATCCCCTTTTAGAAGTATCGGGAGCTCGACTSYTCCCCAGTCTGGTTTTCTCGAGAGTTTTGAGACGTTAAGATTCTCTCGACTATACTCAAAAGCATTCCTGGATCAAGCAATGCTGACTCCGATTATCTGCAGTGGAGCGCGATGTGTCAGCTGCTTGGTGGCGAAGAGAGGATTAGTGAGGAGGAGAGGTATAGGGGGTGGGGGGATGGGTTCATTGTTAATCTTGGGAAGGAGGAGTACGAGGGGATGGAAGAAAGGGAGGATAGGGGAGAGGAGTTGAGAGAGTTGAGGGATTATCATAATGATGGGGATTTTTTTGTGCATTTTTGTGAGTACGCTGGCTTAAGTGGGAATGTGCTCTGATTGTGGGATGCAGTGGATAGCCCTGAGCAAGCGCTGTTGGTGATTCCTTTGTGGAGTGACATTGCTCCTAGAGGTGGCGGCACAGCGCTTGCGTGTGATGGGATAAGATACGTTGCTCAGCACTTGGTAAACACCCCTCCCCCTTCCTATATTCATCCTCCTCACAGAATTGTAGTACGACCACCCAGAAGGCACCACGCCGTGGATGGTCTCGCTCTCAGATCCCAGCCACACAGCATACGAAGGCCGGGACTTCTGGCAATCTCTCGCATGGGACAGGTCCAAGGTCTTGACCTCTAGCATCCTGGAAGCAACCGGAGAAGTCGGCGACGTCTTCCTGCTTCATCCTCTAATGCTGCATTCCTTCTCCCCAAACTATCTCCGGAGGCCGCGAGTCATCACGAATCCGCCGGTGAGCTTGAAAGAACCTTTTAATTTTGATAGAGAGGATTTAGAGGAGTATAGTTTGGTAGAGCAGAAGACGTTAAGGGATTTGGGGCATCCTGATGGGTTGAGGGGGTGGAAGATTACGGGCGAGAGGAGCGGATGGGTTAGTAGTGGTATGCGGAAAAGGGAAGAAATGAGGAAGAAGGAGTTGGAGAGGCTGAATGGTTTGTGAAGGTTGTATTGTAAGAGTGACCATCATACCGAGACAGTATTCAGGATCTGATAAGACCTCAACCGAGCGCTTTATGATCCACCTTCCGTGCCACAATCCTCACAGCAAATCCTTGCCCTCCTATCCGATACCAATACCCCCGTATGCTCTACATTCTTCGACAAAGATCAGTCAATCGTCCCCAGAGCCATCAAGAGCCCGGACGGCTCGAAAAGTCACGTCCACCCATTTCAATTGGGCAGAAAGTCTCACGCCCCACGGAAGATCGCTAGAGACGATGAAGCGGAATAGTGGAAGTGCAACATTGATCATAATTGCCACATGGATGATCTGCGCCCGTCTCGCCAACCCGATCCTTCTGCCGAACAAGGTGCAAAACAGAGCAAAGATGAGGCAAAGAACGAAGACGTAGACGTAAACTCCAGCTTGCACCAATATCTCGGAAATTTTGTATTGCAAGGCGCTTTCGCTGACTCTGGCCGAGAGGATGATGTTCTCGATGGTGTCTATAGTGGTGATGGAATTGGTGTTTGTAGAAGCGGCGTCGATCGTTTCGCGGCAACCGCAGCCTAAGAGGAGGTCGTTGATAGCAGAGGCGCCAAGTGCTGCCAAAGTTGTTGGCGGAGACATGATTCTTGGGGCCGCTAAAGCGATTTCTCTCTAGCGTCGACGCAAGCTATTCTCGCGGTTGAGGAACACTCGAGAGTCGTAGGCCCGGTGGCTCCTCTTTGACTTTGGAAGATTGTGTATCAGAATGAGATGGATGTCGAAGCGTAGTGGACAGCTACTGATGAATGAGACTGGCTCAGAGAGTAGTCAAGAACGATTAATCGTAATGGATGTTGAGAGTCTGTGGGTATGAGAAGTGACTTCTATCAAAATGGTAATGGTGGCAGCAGGCGACTTCTTAGCTGAGGTAGCCCAGGGATCACTGCTGCCCAACACAAATCCTGTAAACGGAAAGAGCCACGAGCAGCACCCATTGGTAGACTACACTCACTTGAAGGCAGTTTGGAAGGCACGAAGAACTACGAACAAGTCAAGAATGCAAAAAGGAATCCTTCGTGGCACGTGATAAGATGCGACTTCCTTCAACGGAGGTAGCCATCACTTTATCGCAAAGAGCATCAAGTGGCCTGATCATACGTATACATGACATAGTGATACGCTACGCAGCTCACTCCATATTTCAGCTCATAGAATAGATTGAGTAATGTCGAGCAAGCAGAACCCTAACTACATTTAAAGTATTTCATATCCGTGAGCAAGATATAACAACATCATTCATCAAGCTAAAGCATGCAACATTCGTCCTGTTCTTAATTCTGTGTGGCTGGCGTTGGTGGTGCCAAGCCTGCAGCATCCCGTGAGATGGAACATGCATGCACATTGCGTGCCACGTTCCAAAAAGGAACGGTGATTTTAAGGTTCTGACAGGAACATTGGAGACGCCCTCTGGGTCGATATTGGAGGACGCTTCTGCACCACGGCTGCAAGACTGTGGCTCAGTAGGCAGGAACGACTTCCAAATGCCGATCTTGTCCACACGCATCAAGCGGGGAAGTTTGAGTCAACCACATGCGAAGTTTCGGTGATAAAACTTCCAAGCAACTTATCTGTCGCACGATATGCGAGACTAAAGGTATGAATGACGAAGGTGGCTCAAAATTCCGACTTGCAACAGAAAATAAAAGTGCTTATAAAGGAACATTTGGTTACCTCGATGGCGGCGGCTAGACTGTGGTCGACTAGGAACTGCCGGGACACTAAGTGCGACGTGCAACAAGTCTTTTTTAGATACCGCGATCTAATCGACGGCCGGAACTTCCATCACGCCTCTTCCAAAGAACTCGCTGATGGTCCTGAATCTATCACCACTACGGGCCAATGCGTCCAAGAACATGTCGTGCTTATCAGCGCTCTCTTCCTGCGCCCGTCTGATGGCACGAATCGTATCGTTGTCCCTCCTACAAGTGGGGCATTCGCCTTCCACGTTACCATCTTCGTCAGGCTGGACGTTGATGCAGTTCTGATGAAAGCTATGCTTGCACAGGAAGTGCACGGTTGGTAGGTTGAGAGGTTTTGTGCAGAAAGAACAGCGTGTATTATTGAAAGTTTGCGGCTTCGTTGCGAGGTCGGCGATTTCTTTGCGCTTGTCCTGGGTTTCAGAGCGATATGACTCGGTGAGTCGTCGATTGGAAGCAATCTCTTTCCGTTCACGATCAATGGTCTCTTGGAGGTATGTCTTGATCATTCCCATTGTCGCAACGGCATTTGTGCTCAGCGTTTGAATTACTTGTAACGGAGCCATAAGGCCATCATCGTCGATTTTCTTAAGAACAACATCGAGTTCGTCGCCAGCTTCGTCAAGAATACGTGGATCGGATGTGAAATATGATAGCGCAGCTGGGTAAAGCTGCGGTTCCTCTGGCCCATATTTCCGCAGCGCTTTGATCGCGCCGCGAGTGTCCTTTGCCGAAGTATAAGAACGGAAGATATCGAATCGAAGTCCAGCTTGCTCCCGAACCAGAACGGTACCGTCTCTGAAGTTCGACAAATGAGATAGCAGAAGAACATTAGAAGTATCGATKGGAATATCCTTGCCCTCAATCAATTTCTTCGCCTTCGCCTCCCACTCTTCTCTATTGTCGCCTTTCTTCTCATTTGCTTTATGCAGATACATCTCGAATAAAGTTGTATAGAGATCAATTCGATCTCGTTCCTTGAGGTCTTTTTCCTTGATACAAGCTTCCAAGAAGACGATAAATTCGTCTGGATGGTCAACGAAGGATGAAAATGCAGTTCTTGGCTGCGGTGAGGTGTAGTGAGGTACAAATGACACTTGATCTGCATTCTCGATGACCTGATTGTCACTGATTGTAGCAGGGATGTCTCCCTGCCTGGGAGGCGAAGCAACAGCTGAGGTATTCATATATGGTAAAGGGAGGAGGTCTTTCAGATTCTGTACTGCATTGACCGCCCCCGCCGCGTAGCCCGGCTGTTGAGTGGATTCCTCTACGACGATGGTGTCCTTTTTGGGCTCGTAACGACCGATAAAATATTGGATGAACAGCTGAGTTGTCTCTTGGGGACAATGCTCCAATAAGACTCTCGCATACTTCATTAGATTGGGATACATCTTTCCAGCGTTAGGAACATTATGCTCGCTTTGTGGAAATTCAACTTACCGCTTCAGGCTCTAGATGCCAGATGTACTGCAGCGCCTCTGGATAGCTTTTCGAATCTTCAATCAGAATGTCTACTACYAGCTCATGTTCGCCATGCTTAGTAGCGAGGTATGCTGCTTGTTCAAAGTATCCTCCCTGCCTGCACATCGAGATCGCAGTGTCTAAATCAAACTTRAGATCACCAGGTGATTTGATAAACTTCTCAAGCTTGTCGATRTCCTTCAACTTAGC
Organism: Lachnum nothofagi; assembly: GCA_003988875.1. Lineage (NCBI taxonomy): Eukaryota > Fungi > Ascomycota > Leotiomycetes > Helotiales > Lachnaceae > Lachnum > Lachnum nothofagi. Next base: position 60,653 of record QYSG01009780.1, read on the forward strand.
ATAGCAGTTCAGGAGCAATGTGGTGTGGTCCGCAGTGGCTTTATGGTGCTCATGYAATTCTTCTAGGTACTCGATCAAGTTGTGTATCCTTTGAGTATCGAGAAACTGATTTTGTGAGMGCGAGTTTTYGTTCGAATTCTGGGTTTCATTACCTTTCGGATAACTTGAGACGGCTCGGTGTTATCAATGGCCTTCAGATACTGTTGCATGGCAGCATCGTAGTCGCCCTTTTGATACGAGTAGTCTCCATATTTTCGGAATATCACATTTTGCTGTGCTGCATCMAGCCCAGCTTTTTGGGCCAGCCCAATAGCGTGTACAAAGAGGTTTCTCTGGTAGAGTATTTCGAGTCTTTGCTGYAGTGATTTCTCGTGGTAGCGGAATATCTGTTCACAGAATGAACGCCTATTYATCTTAATTTCCCAGGGGAGCTTACCTTGCCATCTTGAGTGAGAGTGAAGAGATCACCCCAAATCATGAACATTGCTTTAACTTGAGAGACTAAAGATTCGGAATGTGCAACAAACTTCAGATCCGTATCTAGCAAAGTGAAYGTCGTGGTATTGAAAATATCATCTGCTTGAGCGCCGCCAAATCGGCGGAGGGTGCTRGACTTAGCGGAGGCGGTGGCTGTCGCCGGCGGGGAGACGAGAGCAATATAGTCTTCGTAGATTGTGACCAAACTCTTRGGGCCATCATATGCATAACATGGGCCTCGCCCGTCAATGCCGTAGTAATAGATAGCATCGTCTCGTACTACTACAATATCACCATTGCTCTTGTCGACCGTCATGCAGCCCACAGCGCAACCAGACTCTTCCACGTTTCGTGCCGGCTGTCCAGCCCCTCGTCCTGATATCACGAGTTTCAGRATACGTGCCGTTGTTGCAACGTACAGGGTTGTCAATTTGGCYTCCTCGCGAAGTTCAACGCCAGTAACAGGCTCTTCTGACTCATGGACCGTTCTTTGCTTCGCGCCCCTATCATGAACCAGATCTCCACGCACAACTGTGACTGAGCCATTACCAAAGCCAACTGCCAATTGTGAAAGATCGTCCAGGGCTGCAAAGGCAGATACCTGTTGGCAGACTTAGTRGCTGGACTATAATGGCGGTATTATGGTGTGGGGTATATGAAATCTGGATAAGGTCTGTTGACGTACGGGAAATGGCTTTCGACCATTCTGTATGTTCAAGGTTGATTGGCAAGTTGGAAGCCCAGTCTTCTTCACCGGTTTGTCCAGCGCCCATACCTTCAATACCGGCTCGTTCGGGAGGTCTTCCTATGGGGTATCGTCAGAGGCGGTGTTGGAAAAGTCGGGCTAGGACTACGCACAGATATGGTCACCAATAGCGAGGTGCCTTCCACCTGCTTCATGTGGGTGATCGAGCCAGTATCGTATGCCTGGAAGGTGCGGACGATTTTGAATGCGGGCGAGAGAATGCGGACAACGCCATCGTAGCTGCCGAGAAAGAGGCTKTCGGACCCGGAACAGACGCAACTGGTCTCGTTGCTCTSGAAAACGGTCCTACTCTCATCGTCCGCGGGGGTGACCTGGCTGACTTGGAAGAAATCGAACGTTTTCCACTGCCGCGCAGACGTTCCATGTTAGCTGCAGCTCTCTAGAAAACGGGTGCGCAGAAGAAGGGGAGAAAGGGGGGTATGCTCGCAGCTCACCGAAGTTAAGGCCATGGGTATGGGTGTGGTCCTAAGTCGTGAGGTCTCGCTTTCAGACAGGTATMATGATCATGGTCGACTAGCTAGCTCTCCTGGGCTGCGTCGGCAAGGTCTCCTTCGGCATAAGCGGTACAAGAGGGGCGTTTGCGAAAGGTATAAAAATATCAATATGGCCGACTATCGCGCGTTGTTGGTAGGTCGTTGGACGCGCGGGATGGATGGGGGAYGGGGAGCCGTTGGTCTGGTTGACGCAGGTGAGGCAGGAAGGCAGGCAGGCAGGCAGAGCAAGGCAATGACAGCAAATCCACGGCTGCGTCGCCATGGAACATGGAATCGACAGGGGGGCGGGCTCTAGCGGGCTTGGCRGGATCAAGCAAGCCAGCTTCTCTGTGGCTCGACGCWKCCGTCGCTTCGCTTYGCTTCGTCGTCGCCTGYCTGCTCTGSCAGCCTGCTTCCTCTCCCCATCTCCCTCSCYCTCCCCCACTACTGTACTGTGCACTTCAGACGACGTGCCCTTCACTCCCCGACGCACTACTGCACGGCACCCACCAGCCGGTCAGCACGAATCAGAGCAGCTACACAGCCCGCAGCCAGCACCGCGCCCGAGCTGGAGGGGCAAGTGAGGGGCAGATGAGCCATTTGTCGCAAATTCCATGATGACACCACCCAAGACAGCACAGCACAGCACCATCAAGCACGCTCAGTAATCTACAGCACTAGCACCAGCACCAGCACCAGCACCAGCGCATTGCGGGCAGCCCACCAGCCAATGCATCAACAGTCGACGCGGCCAACAGCCARCAGCCARCAGCCAGCAGCCAGCAGCCAGCAGCCAGCAGCCAACAACCCGTCTGTCAGTGAGCGCGTCCGCTTCCAGGCCAAATCCTCGATGATCAGGCTCACCGCATTGCGGTCCTGGCGATTCGGAACCCCGCTGGCAGACCATTGGGTGGCGCTCTGCATGGTTCCAGCGGGCCGTCACGGACGCAATGTAGCATTCATTGGGCTGCCAAAACAGCAGTGAGATGCCAACAGCGCACGCGGCTGCACAAATGGAGCCAGGGCCCTGGACTCCCTTCAGACGGCCAACCCGAACGTTCGGCATGGGACTGCAGGGTTGTGGGCGGGGCGTGGCGTGGCG